>KK115910.1:298084-334774 GCA_000611955.2 Stegodyphus mimosarum | reverse complement strand
CGTGAGCTCATTTTTTTTAATTCTTAGATGATGGTAAATTGCTCATTTCTTGCTTTAAAAATAATTGAATTATTTTGTTCTTATCTTTTGGTCAAACTTTTTATTCCTTTATTTAATCTGCATGCAATAGTTGTTAAATTATCAACAATTTAAAAGTTGTTTAAGTGCGGTAAGCCTAATTTGTTTTGCCATAGCAGCCATATTTGTTTACATTTGTCACTTAGCAGAATAGTGAATTACATTCATCTGCACCTTCAATGTATTTTTGCCAAGTGGAACCGAAAGGAAACTTTAGTTTTGTGCACCGAAAAAATCTGCCTTCTTGCCCGCTAGTCGAATTGCTTGTTTTTGCTAATTAAACTAATTTTAATTGCAAAAATTGTTTTAACTGCACTTAGTGTTCTATGTTTTCCTATATTTTTCGATTTTTAATGAAGATATTTTGAGATTTTATGCATTTTTTGTCTTGCCGCAAAGTGACAACCGAATTAATTGAATGAAAAATAAATCTCTAATGAAATTCGAGGAAATAAGTGTTTCGTATTAGCAGCAAATATTGTGGCCAATCTGTCTCGGACAGAGAATAATGTTTACGAGTAGCGTATGTGCATTAGGTAAGTGGCTATGAATCGTCTGTGAAAAACTGTTTCTTTTTTATTTGTTTAATTTGTTTTATACATCGTTTTAGATTTACTATAGTATTTGAGTAGAGCATTACTCAAATACTATAGTGGCGCCGATTAGATAATTCTTCAGATCGTATAATTTTTTTTGCATTCTGAGTTTTAAAATGAATGAGATGTAATGCCGTTTAGTGAACCTAGCGCCAGAGTGTCGCTAATGATAAATAAATATAGTGAATTTTAAAGAGGGCATTTATCCTATCGTGGTTTATGCTCTATCGGCGAAGTAAATTTAATTGAATTCAATAAATTTAAAGAAATGCAGGAAAAATGTATATAATTTAATATTCCGTAGAAAGAAATCATGTGGTGCGCACATCAGACTTTTTTGAGCTACGATTTGAGTTATTATTTATTTTTGCATATTTTGAATTGAAATGGTTTAATAATGGCCTTAAAGATTTATTTTAAATTTGAAACATTGATATTTTCTTCCCTGCTATGCTTGAAATAATACGGCATTTCATTTATTTTAAAATTTCTGCAATCAGTTTAAAGAATATTCAAAAATAAATGTTCGCCCTTAACTATTAGAAATATTAATTTTAATATTTAATATCAGAAATATTAATTTTGTATTTCTAATATTATATTTAATGTTTAATATTAGAAATATAATATTTATTTCGCATTATTCTCTTGTTATTCGTTTCAGCTACAAATAAGAAAATATTTCTTGTGCTACTAAAAATTTGATTCGCTGAAATAAAAATTATGTTCTCCGATTTACCGTAGAATTACTTCTAAATGAATATACTACTCGCCGCCCAGCCGATATAGTGGTTAGTGACCCTGACTGCTGTAGCAATCGGGTTCGAATCTCGAAGAAGGCATGGTTGTAACTGTCCGTCCTTTTATAGGAGGCAACAGTTGGCGTCAACTAGGTGCTTCCATAATAAAATAGCTACCATTTCCGGCCCTTGTAGTGGTGCAAGGCTAATAGCTATTAAATAAAGTGCCCGGTCATTAAATAAAAAAAAAATCCGTTCAAGCTAGCATTTCTTGAAAGATTCATAAATTGCTAATTTAAAAATCGAATTAAAATTCATTTATCAGCATTTTAAAATGCATACTACAGCTTAATTTTATTATTACTATTAATAGACCACAATTAACAGCCCAATCTTCCATTTAATCAGATAAAATAAACACCGAAGTAAACGTATACCTTACTAGCGACCAGATGTATAAGATAATGGTGATTCAGATCCTGGCTACTGAAAACGGGCTGACTGTATTGGGTTTTAGAGATATTTCCTCACGTGTAACATGAATATGAGATACTCGCACGAAGTCTTCCGTAATCCTATCAGGGCAGATATAAATATTGTTACGGATTTCATATTTGTTTGGCTATTTATTTAGAAGTGAAATTAAAATTGCTTTATTTTCCCGTGCAACGCAGACGATTCTTGAAGAGAAAGCTACGTCGGAAGAAAATAAATAAGTAAATAAAAGAGAGCGTGCATTTAATATTTAATAAATGAATATCTCGTAATTACTGTTGCCATCCAGAAAAATCGAGATTGTTCTAGTGATAATTAAAAAGCTTATAAAAGCTGAATTGAAACACCTCAGCTCAGTTGTAGTTGTAGCTGTTTAAAGCGAACTGCTGTTAGTTTACTTTATGCTGTGATTGATTGTAGCGAATTCGCTGTGAGATTGGATTAACTGTTTTGAAGTGAATTCTGTTTAACGTTTGAGATATTGTGATATTGTACTAATACCTGTGAAGAAATATTTCAGCATTTTGATTTGTTTCTTGTGGAAAGAATAAATTTTTGTTAACTTTTCAACGTCTTGTGCGTTCAATATATAACGAACCCGTACGCAGGCAACAATATAATGTAATTTACATGTTATTAGTTTGTGCGTTTAAAAATCATATTAATTTCACCTTCCGTGCTTTTTATATTTCTAAATGTAATTCTTAAATTAAATAAAAGCTCGTATTATTTCTAAATATAAATCAGTGTGCAAAGCTGCATGATATAATGAATGAATGATTTAACAACAATTATACCGATGCGTAATAATAATTCAGATAAAAGTGGAGTTACTGATTTCCTAAGAAATGTGTTGAAACTTGGATCTGTAACAAGTGATGTGAATGCAAAGAATGAAAATGCATAATTTAAGCACGAAGTACAGTCAAACGAGTGTAATATTTCACTACGAGAAAAAGAATACCAGAATTTTGAGGAAAGTCTCCTAAAACTATTTGCCTAAGCTTCAACCCACTTTAGAACAGAAGCATCCTTGAGGTTGGATTCCAAGGCTTTCGTACCTTCCTTTCACTGTCACATATTTTAATAACAGGATGTTTCAGTCGACAGATTTTAAGTATCTTTATTCAGCCAAAATTTGCAGTCACAAACTTCCATGTTTTACACAAAAGACGCAAAGTATGGGATGATCTGGGCATATTGATTAGTGATGCTTCTTGTATTATATAGTATAGTTCAATCTATCTGTCTATCTATCTATTCATAATGTATTTCGCTATATATAGTGTAGTGTTGTAAGGTTTTAGTTAAACTAACAAAGTTTTATTTTAATTTAAATCTTTCTATCTCTTCTCATTTTCAACTTCCCGTTAGAAGAATTCAGCTTATGCTAATTTGAAGTGGAGCCAACGACTATTTAAACCAGAGGTAGAAACCTCTCAATGTGAGAGAGCTTTTAGTCTCAGATCACAGTCACTCTATTCGACGTTCGCCTGACCAGCTAGCATTTAAATTCTAAGCCATAGTGCTTTTACGTGATTGCTTATTGAAATAAATCCAAGTGCGTCAGTATTAGTAAATGCTACGCACCATTTAGTTAGAGGCCAACCTCGCGTATAGCTCTGCGAGCAACAACTATTTAATTTCTATTTAGCTTTAGTTTTAAATTTATCTGATTGTTCATTTTAAACCCAAGTGTGGTCTTTTACTTTCTGTATCCCTCCCGAGTTGGGAAGCGGTTGTAAGTAATTGTGATCTAATAAAAGAGGATTTTAAATTCCTTTCAAGTGCAGTTCTTCTACCACTTAACCACAGTATCTACCACCAGAACATAGCTGCATTCAGCTCCCTGTTCCAGATCAGGACTTAAGGAGTTCATGAAGATGTTTTCCAAGAATATGCACCGAACACTCAGTCCTGACAGTGTATATATATATATCTATATAAAATATAAAAAATACTATGGCTTTGCGCTGCGTGAACAGGCAACCTATAGTTAACTTTCCGCAATTTCGGGATCTTCCCTTTAGACCAGTACTTTCGAGAACATTCTGGCATGTTATATAACCGCTAGTATAAATACTGAGTACGCGCCATCTTTCGTCAGACTACTTTCTTCTTACTGCTGCTTCAAGACCATGCTGTTGCTCATCCTATCTTTCTTCCCTTTATTAGAACGGTTATGGAGTACAAAGCTTAATTTAATCTTAATTAGTTAAATCACTATTGAATATGTAATTTGGAGAATTTCATCTAAAGGAACAATGACCTGTGGTGAGAATTGAATAAAGATGGGAGAACTAAAAAGCTAAATCCTTCTTTGTCGTCAATTTGCAGCCTTCTACCCAGCCACAACAATGCCTGGACTCTGATGTACTTTATCACCAAGCTTCATGTCTCCACCCGCCAGAATATTACATATATGTACACACACACACACACACCGTGTCCACAAAAGTCCTTACACGGCTTTTATTTTCTCAACCGTTGGTCGTAAACGTCGCAGAGATTCATGTTTTCGTATTCTTAAAATTTTAAAGAATTATTTTATATAAAACAAGAAATGTAACTTAAATCATTTTATATAAAACAATAAATATAATTTTTTACATGTTTGTTCAATCCTTGTACTAATCTTTAGGAAAATGTTTTACTTTTAATAAAAAATAAAATTTTAATAGCTTGACTTTCATACGACAAAAACTGGTTAAAATATTTAATTTCAAAATTTGCGATATTTAACGTTCATTTTGAATTTGAACTGAGGGATCGATTAATAAATAAATTAGAATAATTCGAGGTTGATTTTTCCCCCATAAATCCCATTGCATAATAATTTTTTGTGGTTTATTAACGTCTTTATTAATAATTTTGTAACATTTGGTCTGCCGAAAGAGATTTCACGCAATTTTATTATCATTTTAATGCAATTTATAAGTTTTCGAAGTCTAAACATACACTATTAATATTCTCAAGAACTTTTGTTATTTCAGAAGCATAAACTGACATTAAACAAAATTGACTTAAAGTACAATTTTTCATTTTTAATTAATATAGATTGTATTACGAGTTTTCTACAGGACAATACTGAAGCTTGCCATTATCTTCTAGAGCCCGTGTTCTATATAAATTTTAGTGAATAAGATCTCCATTTTGAAAAAAAAGAAAAAAATCAATTATTGATCAATATTTTTTATAATAGAAATACTCAACATTTAATCTCTTAATATCAGAACCTTTCTGCAAACAATATGTTAATTTTAGTTATATACAAATGCAAACTTTCCTCTCATCAATTTATATACGGCCCCTAAATATGCTTTCCGATTTTTAATATTGGGTATCTCAATCAATTTTTTTCGTACGGGAATCAAACGTTTTTGTTGAATTTTTTTTAGCAAAAACAAAATTTTCTTAAATATAAGTAAAGCAACCGAAGGAACGTGTAAAAAGTTAGATTTCGCAAATTTTACAAAATTTAAAACCTGCTCTACTTCGAAAAGTGTTGCCACTGTTCGCTTTCAAATTGTAAAGTTTGTAAAGTTTAGAGCAGGTTGATTTCTTTAAATTTAAAAATGCCAAAAATTAATCTTTCCGTCCTTTAAAACAGTTTTGTAATTGAAAGTATATGCCAACGATCAACGGTTGCGAAAATAAATGCCGGATAAGGACTTTCGTGGACGATGCACAAAATATATAGAGAGAAATTTTGTGTACATAGTATGACATGGACGCACATAAAATACTGGCAAGCCGGAAGTCCTCTTGAGTGGTTTGATAGATCCTAAGGATTCGTCCTTCAGGATGTTTTCTTTCTAAACTGGGAGAAAACTTGACAGTTAAGTGCTGCGTGATAAACCCTGTACAGCCATTGGTGAGCTCTGATGTATCGCCCAGGTGTTCCTATCCTGACTGCGATGGTGCCTAACACCATCTAAAAAATGATTAACATTCTGTAATATGGGAACAAAATTCGATTTTCATTCAGAGTACAGGCTGCATTCAAGTACAGAGAATTCATGTTACGATTTAAAGATAACCAACTTAATTCCTTACTAGCAGGCAAGCCCTCGCCCCCCGTCAGATGAGCCGGCTGGGACCAAAGCAGCAAAATTTATATGGTCTATGTACACCTGAAAAGAAAATGAATAAAAACATTTCAATGTGAATAAAATCAATTCATTCAGTCTAAGCAATAACCAGTTCGTAAATAATATTTACTGCCAAATCAGGAAACAAAAAATTTGACGATTCAGATTAATACTTATACGTATGACGTCATGATTTAAATTTAATGTAACAACTTTTTCTCCTTATTAATAAAAGAATTAACTTGGCAATCACATACCGTGTCAGTTATCCTAACTTGAAAAAAAAATGTTGCTAATAGCAACTACTTATTTAAAGTGCTGGCATTAACGAAAAATTTTCCACCTACAATGACGTAACATGCAATCGCGTGTTTTCTTCCACATCAGAATATGACCTTTTATAATAATAATATGTTTAATATTTGGAAATGCTATTTTTATTTCATATTTTGTTAAATTTACAAATTTGTTATTAACAAACTTTACAATTTGAAAGCGAACAGTGGCAACACTTTTCGAAGTAGAGCAGGTTTTTTATCTCCAGCGTAAGCGACTGTTGCCACTCGGAAAAATAGATGCAAAAGTTACCGTTTTCAGAATTTTTAATTAATATCTCGGCTGATTAAAGTTGTATGAATATAAAAATGGTCGAAATGGCTTTTCATGAATTTTTGGAATTCGGAGATACTTCCCTCGAAACTCAACTCCCGCTTTTACTGAGGAGATGATGTCAGAAACAAAGACAGACGATCAAACACATTTTAATAGTATAGATATTCGTATCAAATCATCACTAAAAATTCCCCATCTAGTTTTTGATGTCATGAAACTTTTAAACATTTTTGAAAATTCTTCACTGACTTTTTGGTAAAATTAGTAGAGTTGATTGGTCATTGTGCATGAGATTCGATTTAAGTCTCCGAAATGGAATAATCGCATAAGAGGTTTTCTGGTTTTTCTTATGCTATCGTAAATGCTCATCAGAGTTTCTAAAAGCTTGCTTCATAAGCGATTGAATGAAATAGGCCACTCAATGGCAGGAAGTCTCTTCATATTCCCTTTTTGGGGGTCTTCCATGATGTTTTTCTCATGTGTAAAGTGAATATGAGACAGGTTTTTCTTATAAGTTCTTTTAAAGATACTTCTTCCTTACCAGATAACTTTAGATTAGTTCTGCGCTTAAACTAGCTAGATTTAGAATATTCTCACAAAGACATCAAATCTGCGCACATGTTTACTATAAATTATTCCATGATGTGTGTTGCAAGACATTTTTCTTAGTATTCAGCATCCAATGATTTTTTGTTTATAATTAAACGTGTTATATTTGAGAAGGATTATTAAATATGTAATTGAATTTCAAGACAGTGTACGGTGGAATATTTATTTCCTCATTTTCTTTCTTGATAACCTGTTGCGAAACATGTTTTACTACAGGAAATTCTAAATTTAAATCGTAAAAAGCAGCCTTGCTTAAACTAAGAAACTGTACTTGTTTTCGAAGATGCCTCCAAGCTGTGAGATTTATGAGAGACCATTTCGTGGCCTTGTAATGTTTTCCATTTCAGCTCTTCCCATCACTATAGAATTTTTTGCGACTGCTGAAAGATACGAAGGCAGTAGCTTTTTGAACAATGTTTTAAAATTGTAACTAAACCAGAGCTTAGCAGTAATATGTAAGATTTCTTCCGCGATTCTCTTCGAGGGAATATAGTTAAAAATCAGAACTGTTGTTGCAACTATTTAATTGAAAGATTTTCCCGATTGTTAAGCTTAAAACATTTGTTTTATTATTTAGCATGACAAATGTAATGCGATATTGCATTTTAATAACATTTCGTAAATGAATTTCTGAAGACTTAGATGTAACGAGGAAGTAAGCAGTTATTAAAGAATTTTTATTTATTTTACTTTATTGGTTTCTAACAATTAAGATTTGTGGAAAAGAAAGAGATATATTCTCACAAATTAAAAAAAAAATTTTAATTTAATAATTTAAGAAAGCACAACAGGAAGAATATAATACGAAGTTAAATTATACCTTTTTTATCCTGGTTCCAACTTTCATTCTCTTAAGGTAACGTTTATTGCTTTCTAAGTACAGATCGGAATCATACGGAAATATAACAGTTTTATACCATTGACTATTGGCTGTTCTTCCATGAACAGGTTATCGCATGAACAGGGTTACCAAACATTGATTTTAGAATGTAAGAATTTTAGAGAGAAAAATGATAAAATTTCTAGAAAAAGGGAGTAGAAAATTTTGTTATAAGATACATGTATTGGACATTTAAGATTGTAAAGACATTAGGTATTTTTTGATGCAGGAAACATGAGCAATGCCCTCGCCAGGACTCAAACCACGGATCTCTCGAATACGCATATTGACCACTACACCACGAAGGCATGCGAAGAAGGCGGGAGAAATACTTTATATACTCCCCTTTTTAAAGGGCGACTTCCCAGTCGTCAAATGCGACTCTCAAACTGGTCCGTATAGACGTTACACATGGGAAAAACGACGAAATCTCCATGCAACCAGCCCGTTCGCGGAATTCGAACCTCAAACCGAACTACCAGTTTCAGCGATTTTATCCCTTGGCCACTAGTGGGCACATCCGGCAATTTGGAACAACAGTAACAACTATTTAGCGATTCATCCTTTTTCACAATAAATCTGGCCTTTTATGCACATGAAAAATGTTAAATATATATGAATTTTCATGTATGTCAACTATTTACATATCTATTCCAATTTATTTTATTTCTTTTACGCAATTTGTCACTGATTTTGGGGAAATAATACTTTCTAATTAAATGAGATTAGATTTAATACTATGTATATAAAAATACAGCTTTTAAATACTACTTTGTATATTAATTTTAATTGAGATCTAAAAATAAGATTTTCCACTTATTGTTTCAATAAAATAGTGTTACGTTCTACGAGTTCGTGGGTTTGGAATTGATGAGAACACTTCATCAAGAATCAATACATAATTTATTCGTCATTAGACACTATTACACTGGATAGTTTGAAAAACACTTTTACACTCGTCAAAAAACTACGCCAGACACGTTGAAACGCTCAGCAGCACAGCCTTCAGGCTATAACGGTGAAGAAAGCTTCCCGGCAAAGCACTAAAGTACAACTCCCGACTCGGTTGATCGCTCTCAAGCTAACCTCTGAACTCAAGATACTCTACTACACTACTGAATTCAAGATGCTATTACTACTACTCTACACTCCGTGTACAGGCAGCGTATATATAGCTTCAACCTACCTTCGAGAATATTTCCGATAAACCCGCTAAGAATGCGTTCTAGAATCTTCTCACTCTGCCTATGTTCATGTCGTCAATTTTTTTGAAAAATATCGCCAATTGGTGAGATTTCGCGCCAAATATGGCAACCCTGGCACCGCTTTGTGGAGAAGCTATCTCACCGCTGCTGGGCATTTCGCAATAATATTATTAAAAGAACAACATATAACATAAGAATTAGGAGCTTAGTCTAATAAATTTTATAGATTTTTATCTAATAAGTTTACAAGTGCACATGCAATTTTCTTCTTTCCTCTTAATCATTAAATGCTTCTTTGTATGAGACATTCCGGACTTAAATAATGATTAACTCTCGTATAAAATACAGTATCCTCTGCAGACATGCGTTTTCGTTAAGTTTTGAAAATTTTCAATTAAAGAATGAATTTATATTTACAGTTATAAGCTCTTAGAGTTATTAGCTTTTTCGGAATAAGAAAAAGAAAAAATCAGTTATGTAGACGCCAGGATTCCATCTCCTGATCTTTCGAGTGCTAGTGGGACGTGCTACCAGTTATATCAACAGATTACGCAATGGCATGGGCGAAAGTGCTTTATAAGATGAACTGTGTGTCCATTGACATTAAACAAAATGGATGTAAAACTGCGTCATAAATGGAATTTTGTTCCTTTGAAAAAGATCATATACTTTTTTCACAACCATTCTTGAATTCTTGACCGAGACTCCTAGGTACAGATCCTAGCGAGTAGCTTCGCAGAGTTCTTTACGACAAACCCCGGGGGATGAAATATTGTAAAAGAAAAAGGTGAGAAGTGGAAAAAATTGCCTTACAATCACTAGCTAAAGTAGTGGGAAAGCATAAAAATTAAAATGCAAAAATTCCAAATAAATATTACAGCAATATCATAGAAATTACGGAAAAATCGTGTTTCGTCCTTGCCATGCATATGTTAATAAAAGGATATTATACTTAAATATTCAATTCCCCAAATTTAGCTAACTCAGAATTTCTGACATTCATATGAGCTGCGAATAAATGCGTTTAAATTGTTCTCAAAATGAATTTAAAAAATCTCATTGGATTACAACTAAAGAATGATATTCCATTGTGTTATTGCTAAAGTAGAGTAAAATATAATTTTTATGAATCCCTTGAATACCTCTGAAAAGAACTAAAAAACTTCCGTGCTAAATTTCAGAAAATTTTTGGGTAAATACAGGCCATAATTTCAGGAATATTATATACAATGTATCATTTAGAATATGAGATATATATACAATGTTCTAATATATTTTTCATCGTATAATATACAATGAAATCATCAATAATCAGTCTAATCATTGTGTGCATATACATATATGTTCTAAAGTGTCTTTTAGAATTAATTTCTGCAGTTTATTAACACGGTAATAACCTCAAGAAAAGTAGTTTAGTGTATCCAGTACAAAGAAGGAATTCATTCCTTAAAGAATGACCCATTAAGATAATAAGGCAGTTCAGAATGAAATTTTTTTAATAATGTTTTATGGCTGCAATAGAAAAAATAACCTTTCAGTTCATAAAATTTGAACATTACCATATATATTTTCCTATTCAATTATCACAGTTAAGTACTTTATTTATTCTTCGTTTTCTTCAGTACCTTTCTTTCTGATTATGTTAATGCTAGTTTTCCATTTGAATAAATGTATCTTTGTGTGTTGAATTCTTTAGGTAGGTAACCATGCACTTGATTAATAATCACTTGCACAATTATGTGAGTATGTTTTTCCTTTTGTTTTTATCGACTATAATGGAATACTTTCTTAATCATAAAAGGACATTAATTCTAAAGAAGTGAGCATTATTTCGAATCCATATAAGTTTATCCTTTCATGCATGTGGCGGCTGAAAATGCTAAGCTGTTCTGTTTCGCTGCATAATTTAAAAAAAAAAACGTTTGAAGTTCCAAGAAATTAATTTAATGTATACATCTGTTTTGTTAATTATTTTAAAAAGTCTAGTAAATGTGAGGCGAATTTAAGTTTGAGATTTCGAGTATTCTCATCTGACAAGCTGCTGGAGTAGGTTATTTGGTTAAGGAAAAAACACACGAGAACTATTTTCTTGAGAGGAAGAATCCTTCGCAGCGGATATTTTAAGAGAAAGCAGCACGCATTTCGATTATACTTGGAGAAAATCACGGAAATATCTATGCAGCCCGCCTGTTCTCCAGAATGATGTCTCAAAAGAAATATAATTGCAAAACTTTAAAAAAAAAATAAATGTTGCGTTTTTGCGTAATTAAATTGTGTTCATAAAATTAAAAATACAATTTCAACCAAATTCTAAATAGATGCAATTTTCTAAAAAAATCAGAGTTCGTTCATCATGATATGACACATCTAAAATATATTGTTACAGAAACAGATCTTTCAAATGCAGCTGAAATGTATCAGTAGATTTAAGAGTTTACAAATTTAGCTTCGTTGATTTTAATCGATTAAATATCTTCATACAGGTTTAAGACACTAAACATAGGTGTTTAATAACATAGATATGTTGAAAGTCTGGAAGTTGCATGCATAGCTGAAGACGAATTGTATGGGTCAAAAAAGTCATGGGTCTGAAATGTCATGGGACTGAAAAGTCATGCATCCCCATAAGGTAGAGGATGCTTTCGATTTTCAGCTAGCCCATCTTAAAATATATTTACGTAACGGAATGGAGAGTGTACGGAATATTGAAAACTTCTGTAGTTTCAAACTTACGGAACACCTTGTGAAACCTGACTATAATTTTTCCAACTTATATTAGCTTCCATATTTTGATTACGTAACATTCTATTGCTAAAAGTAAAATTCATTCCTTTTTTTTTAATAATTCTAAGGCAAACGGTACTTTTACTACTAAAAAACACTGGTACTTTTACTACTAAACTACACTTACTTAGTTTTATTGGTTATTATGCTATTAAATTATTAGGCCCTTCTTGACCTAACAAAAAATTAAAAGCAGAAGAAACGTTTCAGAACCTTACAAATAGGCAACTTAAATATTTTGAAACCGTAATGAAAATAAAAGGCTATTAAGGGAACCATTAACTTTCAGCTAGAGTTTCTTTTTCTTATAACGTGCTCCGCCCTTAGGCACTACACGGAAAAGGGAGGGATGCCCCGTGGAGGTTTTTTAAGGGAAACTGGCTCGTATCCACGTTACACATGGGGAAAACCACGAAAACGCCCATGCAGCCAGCCCGTTCGGCGGGACTCGAACCCCGGACCAAACTACCAGTGTTCAGCGACTTTAACCGCTCGGCCGCTGGTGGGCTTCAGCTAGAGTTTGCCTATCGGAAAACTCTGAAATAGAACTTTTACCAGACTTTTCTAATGCTATAACTTTAGACCGTGCTAGCAACTGCTTAGCAGCTAAACTAATCCAGATTAAGTCGTGAATGGCGGCTCAAACACTATAGAAACGTCCATAGCGAGTTTTTGCAACTTTTAGGCCCTTCAGACGGTGATATAAATGTTATAGAGTCATAGTCATAAGATATATAATGCGAGAGTTCAGATCACAATTGCGACTCAAGGTCTAAGCCGTAGCCAATTAGAGAAGTTAAATTTCCTCATGCGTGAATATGTCTAATTGCTTCCCGGCCCTGTTTTGGCGCTCAACAGGTTTCGCGTGTTTGCTCTGATTGGTCGATTCTTACACCAAATCGGCATAAAGTTGAAAACTTCGAACTTTATGCTAAAACCCCTAAACCAGTTGTGACGTAGCAAGTTCTGGTTACCTAGCAAAGGGGCTTAAGACTCCGTCCAAACGGTGGTATAAATGCCATAACTGGTTTAAGCCGATCTTCGCTGCTAAGTGTAACCCGGACCCTTCGGTATCGCAGTAGGCTTCCCTGACCACTATACTGTCTGGGTGGCTCTCAAAAAATAAATGATCTGAGTTACGAACTTTTGCACTAAGAAAAATCGCTATGTTTTGGAGCATATTTGTATGTGAATAGTTTATTTTCACGGTTGAAAATTTATAAGAATCCCACTGTCAGATGAACATCTACTACCTGAAGATAATTTCTCTCCAAGGCTACAAACATTATTAGAATCGAAACCCCCTTAAGTGCAAAATTATATTAAGAAATAAAGAAGTTTATAATTATTTAAGTACAAACTTATGTGTTTCTATTTGCGCACAGAAGAACAATTTAATAAATCACAGAAAGATACTAGGTTGTTATTATTTATTCTCCAGTTTTTCTCCCTTGAAAAGTTTTCTCTGAACAATTGGAGATTTTTCATAATTTGCTTAATTTTAATTTAAAATGAAATAATGCTTGTAATTTTATGATTAATTAGACACGTTAGAATAATTTGAAAGAAATATCAGTTTAAGAATTAAACATTTAGCTGTGAATATATTTGAATTACAAAGTATAATTAACAAAAATATTTTAGAGGTAACAAACCTTAGATTTTCAGATAGAAATAAATATAAACTTGATTTTTCCCTTTGTCATATTATTCTTATTAATGTTTATGCTTATATAAATATTTTTTTTTCCAATGGTGGGCTCTCAGCCGACTTCTGCTTGGCCACTTCTAAGACCAGAAGCGATGGTTACTATATTAAGAAGGCACTTAATACGTTGGCACCTTTCCCTGGTATGGAGGGGTAGGCAGTTATAGCCGTGCCTTCTCTGGGATTCGAAGCCGGGCCCTTTGCCATCGCAGTTGGCTCCCGTAACCACTATACAGTCTGGGCGTTTATATAAATATTTAGTGAGCTAAATTTAAAATTTCTTTAAAATATTTTTTGTTTCGTTAATAAAAAGTTTCCTTTTGTTAAAAAATAAATAATAATAATAATAAAAAACTGGCTCTTTTTTTTAGCCCAAAGGAACGTTAGCTCAGAAGAGCTATTAATTTCGTTTTCGCATTTTGCGTCGATTCACTGTGAATGTCCGAATCACTTTTTAAACTGTTGCCACCAAATATTATCGCCCTATGTTATATTTAAAGAAATTAAATAATGAAGAATCTGCATAAA
Organism: Stegodyphus mimosarum; assembly: GCA_000611955.2. NCBI lineage: Eukaryota > Metazoa > Arthropoda > Arachnida > Araneae > Eresidae > Stegodyphus > Stegodyphus mimosarum. Next base: position 320,448 of record KK115910.1, on the reverse strand, counting down.
TGTATGTATGTTTCTCGCATTGTGATAAAGCAACGGTTCCTAGAGCCATCAAATTATGAACAACCTACTCCTCCTCCGAATACGCTCATATGGAAGTCCAAATTTGGAATTTGTTTTATTATTTCATATTTAATTCGTTTTATTTTTCATTATTTTATTATTATTTGTTTTTATTTCATATTTTGTAAAATTTTAGCAAATTTTTTATTAACAGCTCAACGATTTCACAGCGAGCAACGGCAACGCTGTATGAAAAAAAAAAAAAAAATTTTATCTCTACCGCGCGAGACTGTGCATCGGAAATTCTAAAGATATGCTCATTTTAAAATTATTTTGCGATATGGCTGTCGAATTGAATTTTATGGTTTAAGTTCGAATAACATGCATGATATTTAATAAATAAAGGTAAGTTAAAATTCAGCCCAAAGGGAAAACTTTAAAGAAAACTTTAAAAAACGCCCCCTTTGGGCTGAACATAAAATCTAAAATTTTTTCAGTTTTTTTTTTCATGTATTTAACCCGCACGTAATTTGAGTTTGAGACCACTGGTTTAATATACTTTTTGCTAACTAATGTTTAGAAAAAAATACTTATGATCATGCATAAAAAATCAAAATAAATTGAATTTTTGGTAATTTTGTAAAATTACGCTGCAAAGAAAATAAATGATATTGAAAGTGCCATGGAAATATATATTGATGCAAAGCCTAGAAAAAAATTGTTTTATATAGGCTAACGTTGTTAACTAGTTGTTTCAACTAAGCTAACATTTCATACTGTGCAAATACTGAAAACAATACTGAGAAAAACAATTTTGTTCCTACTGTATTAAAAAACAACCAAGATAATAAATTCATCTCTACATTTTTATTTTTTCCCATTGTGAAAAGTTTTATAAGTATACTTTAGGGTCGGCCCTGCTTGCAGGCAGTGCACGGATTGTTTTTCCTCTAAAAGTAATTTTAGTTTATATTACCAGCAATAAACGATGATGACATGTTGAAACTCTTGCTTACTGATTATGAAAAACAAGGTAACCTCTGCAAGAACGAAGTATTTCATGAGATTCTTTTGAAAGAAGCTTGCAGCATCAAACACCTGTTTCACAATATCACGTTTCTACGCTTTCAGACCTAAAATTATCATTTTTCTTTATTGAAATTAAAAATTAACTTAAAAAATTTTAAGCCATTAACTAAAAGGATAAAACTCTTGCATATTCTCATGCAGAAAATACATTTTCACATTCATAAAGGAATATATAATAGTATTTAGAAGAAGTGAAATCAAACTCTTCAAAAAGGAAAGTAAAATAAACATATTTTTCTCTCAGGTCATGCTTACAGTAAAAATGCGATTACGTAGACTGGTATGCATTCCTCTATTTATGATTTCAGCATCATAAATCTGAAGCTGCGTGACTCCGTTTTGACCTATATTTTCTCTCATTAGTGTGAAGAGACTTAATACTTTATTGTGCCATTTTCATACTTCGTATCAACGCAACTGCCAAATTACCTAGTAAAGAATCGATAGCAGTGTTAATAATGTTACTCTAATTTGATTTGCTGAATCTACTACATTTTTTTTCAGTTTTGTTTGGAGTTATAAAGTATATTTATTATCTTTATTAATCGTATCTTTTATGGCTGCTCGCAAAATTTATTACAACCAGAACTGTTATTTGAATGCGGCTTTTCCTCCATTCTGTTTACTTAAAATTTAAGAAAAAGCATACAAGTGTTTCGAACGTCTTAAATGCTTAAATGGGATGTAATAAATTTCAGATGATGACTCTACGTATTTCTTCATACTGGAATTGTTCGTCCAGATTTTACTTCTTGAGAAGTAATCAAGAACCTGTTTCTAAGGGGCAGTTAAAAAGTTTTTATAGTTAAGATTGTTTTAATATTTTCTAAGCAGAAAAGTTTAGAAAGTTTCAGTAAAAATTTTAATGGTTTCTAAGAAGTGTGAAAAAGTAGTTTCTAAAACATTCAAGAATTTAATTGTTCATTTTTAAGAAGTTTAATTTTTAAAACTCTCCAATAAAACTCAAAAGGTATTCCCAGTTTTCCCCGTTGTAAGTTTTTCGCCTAAAACGTCTAATTTTATGATACCAACACTGTATAATTTTTCATATTTATGCTTCAGAAAGTTTTTTCATTTCAAACATTTTATTGGTTTAAATAGAAAAACCTTTAAATTTCACCGTTTTAATGTCTCTCACATCTATTTATACAGTATTATAGTATGCTACCATATAAATAATCTTCACTCTTGCAACATTCATGTGACCGCTTGACTTTCGGAAGATTTTGCCGGCTTTTGGTACATATAGCCCATATATCATGAAGTAACGTGCTGGTTACGTCAGTTTATTAACTGAAATCACGTGTTAACGTGCACTGTGCCTACTAGATCTGACTGTTAAATGACTATTTTGATATTAAATTGCACATTCTTGGAAAACACCTGAAATTGTCGTTAAATTTTATGTATCAGATTAAGAAGATTTCTTTCACAATAAATTATTTATAGACGAGTGAAAAAATGTATGATTAATTAATTGATTTAATTTCTCCCTTCTTTTCGCAAGCCTTATTGTAATTTGAAACACACTTGACGCTTATTCGAGAAGTCTAGAGTTCGAGTTCCGTCCTCAGCATTGCACATTTTTCAAGTATCCTGCTTCAAAAAAACCTAATGACTCTGCAATGGCCCCCGAACTAAAGGGTGGTGGACGATAAATCTTCGCTGCCAGGATTTGGCAACTGTGTCTGGTTATCCCAGTCGTTCTTTAAAAGGGGAAATATATAAGGTATTTTCGTCCTCCTTTCTGCATTTCTATGTGGTATAACTGTAAGCACTGCCGAAGCGTATTCGGTGGTCTGGAGTTCGGATTCCGGGGACGGCACTGTACATTTTTCACATCTCCAGCATCAAAAACCTACTGATTCTAAAAATTAATTATAGCCACCGTTGTAAAATTTCTTATCTCTTTTGATATTGTTGATGATTCCTTAAGTTGTTAACTCTAACCGTATTGTTTTTATTGCTGTTTCTAATTAGGCTGTTGTTTGCTAACCTCTTACTAAATCCTTCTACTTAAAAAATTCTTAACATTTTGGCCCTTGAAAACCTTCCTGTCAGGATAATTTGGATAATTATTTCATTTTAATTTTCAACTGAGAGTAATAGTTGTAACAAATGTAATTTAACGTTTACGTTTTCTTTATGCACTACAACAATAAATGTAACAAAGGCTGATATCTAGATACTACGTTACAATTTCTGATTCAAGCTTTTATCAGCTACTAAGTGCATAAAAATAGCAAATATGATCTTTAAAATAGTAATAGTTTAGTTAAAAATCATGACTAAACAGTAACAAGCTATAAAATACAATATGCAAATAAATTTGCCAGTAAAATACAGAAAAATGTAATAATTCTCAGGCAAAGCTAAAAATACGTAAACTTACTTCTTGAAATAAATAATTCACATGACCAGATCGAAGTATATGCAATGCTTACATTTCCATTGAGTGCAAATTAGTGAAAAATCATTTAGAATAATGATAAGAGGCGGAACGTTATCACTAATTTGAAAACAAACTCTGTTATTTTAAAATTTTTAACGATGCTAAGTTGCATTGCCTCAAATGTAAATAAATTTGATGAATATATTTCAGTCGGTTGCTTAACGAATACATATGATGCAAATTCTTGTTCTTTGCATACGATTTCCTTTGTATGCACTTTCTAGTTTAGAATTTAGAATCCTCTTTAAAACTGAAATTCAATTAGAATAATTTAGAAATGTCATTGTTAAAGTTCTAAATATAATTGTTACTGATACTTAGTTTCGTTGTTATTTCTGTCATACAGATATTAATAGAAACAATGTGTATGTTGCAAAATGGTGACGATTATTCTTGAGTTTTACTTGCTGTCAGATTTTGAGTTAAACCCAAGCCTATCCTTCTGCTCATGTCACAAGCAAATTTAAAGGCGTATGGCATAATTGGAAGTTGGGAGTTTAACCTTAACTGTACCTATTGCAGCATTCGCCGCATCTTGCTTAGAACTATAGTACTTGCTACATCTGTGAAAGGCAAAATCGTTAAATCGTAGCTTTGCTGATGTTGGGTAATTTACAAATTTAGAGGCAACGCATACCGATGAGATATTTATTTAGCTTTGAACTGGAGCTTCGTTTCGTAAAAATCTGAATTTTAACTTACAAGGAAAGAAGCCTCACCTTTGTGATAATAGTACAGTTTAGTTTGTGTTGCAATTTCGGTTGTAAATCCCCAAGATTGGCTTATTAATTTTTTAAAAAATATTTTAATGACATTTTTGTGTTTTCAGTTGATCGGTAGCCACAAAAGTAAGATAACTGTCTTCCGGAGTCGTTAGGTTAAGTATTCCTCGTAAGTTAATTTTACACAACAGAATTATAAAGTTTATGTATTGTAGAAACTTAAGATAAGTGATACTTGAGATCACTGATATGAAATGACATTTTTGTCAGTAATTTTAGCTTATCCGAGCGATACCTGAATTTAAAATGGTAAAATTTGATACAAAATCAAATCATATCATTTGTTTACAGTTACAGTAAAGAAGGGAAAATTTTATAAACTAATAAATAGTTCATAGAAACAAATGAAGAATATATTTTAATTTCTCATTTCATTTAAGGCAAGCGACTGTAGTTGGAGTTCAATCACATAATTGCTTTTCATAAATAAAAGTTAATATTTTTAGATAAATAAAAATAAATTTACTTTTCTTTAGATTAATAAAATAAATTTCTTTAATAAATGTTATTCTTTGTATTCTTTGCATTGCTTGATAACAATAAAAAATCAAACACAGATTTCGAATTATAACTGAAATTTTAAAGTTTCTGCAGGTAATGTCTAAGTATCGTTGATTATCATATACACAAGGTGCTTTCAATAAATTCCGCGATTATATTTTCTTGAACAGTTGTTCGTAAATCCGGTTTAAGAAATGAAATGAATAAGACATGTTTACACTTTTTATAAAGACTTTGTTTTCGTAAAAATCAGCTTTCACATATTGCTGAAAATTGTAAGATGACAAATCAAGCCATGGGGCATTTTTCAACAAAAATGCACGAAATTAAATTTATACATAATTTCTCAGAGGAAACTTTCAATTAGTAAGGTTTCATTGGCCATTTCAAGGTTTTATTGGTCAAAAAACAGATCTCTGCATAAGGTACTTTCTCCCTCCTTTCCGCATGCCTTCGGGATGTAATTGGAAACGTACTCGACATGTATTCGAGAGGTATGGGTTCGAGTCACGGCGAAAGCATTGCACATTTTTCATATCTCCTCCTTCATAAATAACCTAATAATTGTACAGATGGCGCCCGAATTAAAAGGCTGTGGATGATTATTCGTCACCACCACGATATGGTGATTGGGTCCCCTAATCTCCAGTCGCTCTATAAAGGGACAATATAATATGTATTTTCTCCCTCCTTTTTGCCTTTAAAAAGGGAAGTATATAAGGTATTTTTTGTCTCCTTTCCGCATGGCCTTCATGGTATAATTGGAAGTATACTCGACGCATATTCGAGAGGTCCAGGATTCGAGTCCCGGCGAAGACCGATAAAAAGCTTTGCACCCGATAAAAAGCGACAGCTTTTGGGATGATGTAAAACAGAATTTTTTTTGTATATATAGTTTCAAATTTTAAATATCTGCAAATGGGAAGACGGAAACTAATGACCGTGCACCACAAGGTGCATGGAAAATGAGAGAGTTCTTTACATTCTTCCTGTCTTAAAGGGTGACTAGGAAGAGACACGGGACACAGTCGACCAAACTCTGGTGGTGGGGAATTACCAGTCACCACATTTTAATTCGGGCATCAATTTAGAGAATCATTAAGATTAACGGGGAGAGAAGCTGATGCCAGAATTATTTATGGAAGAATGCTTCAAATCCTGGCATAGCATTCTTCTTCCGTTAGCTAGCCAGAAGCGCTAATCATATTTGTCAAGAGAGGAGGAGATAATTCCTTACACATTCTATTGCATTGAATTTTTTGTATAGAATTCGCTTTCCCTCACAAAAATGTTTTGTTATATATAAAGCAATTTTTTTGGGGGGGGGCCCACGAGCGGCCGAGCGGTAAAGACGCTGAACACTGGTAGTTCGGTCCGAGGTTCGAATCCCGCGAACGGGCTGGCTACATGGGCGTTTTCGTGGTTTTCCCCATGTGTAACGTCTATACGAGCCAGTTTCCCTTAGAAAGTCCTCCACGAAGGCATCCCTCCCTTTAGGCAGATAGCCCTCGTGTGCTTTGCCATAATTGAATAACCCAACCCAACCCTAAAGCAATTTTTATTGCCTGAAGAGCGACTTTTCTCGTATTAAACTAATTGAAATATAATTTTTAGTGGACATTAAAAAGATAAATTTCATATATTTTAACTAAAAAGTGACTAAAGTTAGCGGGACTCTATGTTTAATAATTGATATGCAATTAACCAAGAACCATTCAAGTGACATTTAATCACGCAGGTAGCCAGTCATACAATGAAATATGGGCTTTGAAAATATTTTATAAACATGCACATACAAACTTCTTCTATATCTTCATATAAAGATTCAAATGAGACTTAAAAAAGACAACATAAACTCCTATAAAACGTTAATAATGCCATATTTAGATTTCCTCCATCTGCATGCAAATGATGAATAATGAACAACATTAGCAATAAAAAGAACACACGTGTTTTCAGCGGACCATTATTTTCTGCTTGCTAGAAGTAATAAGCATAGACCTGAAATGCTGGATTATTGGGTATAGCAAACTGAGTTGAGTTTTATGGCTTTAGAGATGAGTATTTCGAATGGTGCAAATATGGTAATTAATTTTAACGGGTTTATTTCCCTGTTGTGCATTTTACGCTTTCCGAAGACTAGTGGCTGATTTAGTAATAATAAACAGAAAATTATTTACTTTGTAAGGTTTATCTTAAGTTTATAACTGTTATTTTAAGTTAAAGCTCCTTTCCTATCTATCTTCATAATTTCAGCTTACAGTTCCTTACCAGAATGAGTTTTTAGATTCGCGTTAAATGCAAATGAGTAGTAGATGGAATTTAAGTCGAAGTTTCACTGACTTGTGTAGAAAGAATTAGGATTCCTGAATAGCGCGTGTTTTGTCTTTGGGCTACGTCTATCAAAGCTGTTACTACGCTTTGCCTTATTACGTGCCCTTGATAGTTTCGCTAGCTAATTTAATATTACGGACCAACTAGTTTAGAACTGCGTTAGCTTCGGCTAAATCTCTTTAGTTACTTATTAGTTAAGTTCTTATTTCTTATATTTAAAGCCCAAGTGGAAGCTTTGTTGTACGCCCTGAGAAAGGGGCCATCTGTGAATCTTTATTTTGAACAATAAAGGTTAATTAACCCTTCTTGAGTTTGCGTTTCTGTTTCTGAACTTAAACGATTATTCGCTTAGCTGTTCACTAGTTGCCTGAACATTTAGTTGTTAGATAAAAAGTGAGGATCTGTACAGAATACTGGAAGAATTGGGTGAAAAGTTTGAAACAATTAAATTCATGAGATCCAAAACTTTTAATTATTTCCAGTTTTGCGCTACAAATATTTTTTATCAATATTTTAAACCGTATTTCAGACTATGAAAACGTAACGCCTTTTAGACAATTTTTTTCTCATTAACATTCTTTCCTTAACATTCTCGAAAATATTATTTTTTAACATTCCAGACTTTCAACTCATTAGATTCTATTTTGAGGAAGTTTGTGTTATATTTATGTTAAATTTTATATCTAAAGTCTCTAAAATTTACTCGCTTATGTCAAAATGGCAAAGCTATCTCTGATGACAGTTCTCTATCAAATTCGTCTCTGGTGGATCCCGTTTGCAAAATGTTTAAGTACCATTTGTAAAGGTTTAAGTACCTTCCTTCTGTAGAACTTTACATTTTGGCCAGAAGCGCTAATCAATCTAATAATACTGCTTTCACGTGGTAATTCCTTGGTTTCAAAGAATTACCATGTCAAAGTATTATTATTTCACATTTTCTTGTTAATGAAGTTCAACAAATAAATATCTCCAGTAATAAATACAGCACAATTTTAATAAATCGGCACTTTAGCGATGCCAGATTGCCAAATATTCTAGATTATATTAATTTCATGAAAATTTCGCAACGCCGCAAAACGATTTTTTTTCGCATTATTGAATGCATTGAGAAATGAAAAAACGTTACATGAAATAACTCCGTAAACATATTTAATGAGTCAAAGTTATTAGTAAATAAATTTATTCATAGTTTAACTGTATCTGATTATTTTGTACTCAGAAATTTTCATTATTGGCAATATAAGAAAGATTTTGAAATAGAATTTTTCATTTCTTTCACAGATTCTGCTTTCCCCCCCCAAAAAAAAACTTATCGTTTTGTAGAATATTAATTACTTTCCTTATATATTTTATTTATTTATTTATTTTTGAGGAATGTCAAATATGTATTTAGTATCACTCTAGCGTCAGTGATCTTAATCCAATTTTGAATTTTTTCATTCGTCGTCATTCTCTGTTTCTTTATTACCTAAGAATTCAACGCACTTGAATTATGACATCATGATCTAACTGTTCAACAAATGGTTCATTTTTATCACGTTCTGTGGATTCAATAATTTTTTATGAAAGATTTATTACTTGATTTATGACTTGTTTCGAAGGAAGTCTTTCAACTGTTTTCAATAACTCAAAGTTGTTGCTCTTAGATCATCAATCTTTTGGACTTTTCTGATAGGGTTTTGCTTCATAGCATTTGTCCGCAATTTCCATCAAGTTTCTTTTATAAAGTTGCGTTGTTTAAATATATCTTGAAAATTGCAAAATTTTAATGAACTCAGCATTGAAATCGTAATTCAATATTTTTTGCATAAAGGAATTATTAAGCAGGCATGAGCCATTGGTTCAATCAAGGCTGTTAATATCACTGGAAAGTAGGATACAATGATGTTTTGCATTATGAGTTTAGAGGCTGTACGATATGCTCGACAATTGTTCAAAAACTTAGACCCGACGGAGGAAGCCCAAACCTTTTTTTAATTCGTTTAATAGCCGGTGCAACGCAAGTCAGAATATTCAGATTTCGGCGAAATTTTAAGGTCACATATTTTCGCTTTATATCCTCAGTAACATTTAATATAGTTTTAAAAATATTTTTAATAAATAAAAATAAAGCAAATTAATGCTAAGTAAATACATTTTAACAAAGGACGAATTAGAAATGACAAATAGACAAAAAACAATTGTCGAACCTTTGTAAATACTGCCGAATGAATTCCCAGTATCTTACTGCAGGAATATCAGAACAAGGGGTGCCGGAATATTCCAAATTTACAGTAATCCATCAAGCAAAAAAGTGATTGCCAGCTGCCGATGTTAAGCAATGGAAATTCTGGGTTTGAGTTCAATCGAAGGTCGAATTCATAAAATTTCTGATTATATTTTCAACTCCCTATTAACCTTTGCTGATTAACCGGATTGTGGATTAGCCGCCTCTTGTATAAAAAAGTTTTCTTTTATTTCGGAAAGACGAAAAAGTTAATAATAGAAAGCTTTTAGCATAAAACAAAACTGTCTATGGAAGATACCAAAAAGCAAAGAAAAGCTGGTAGGACAACTGCGGTGATAGCAAATAGTGTTATAACATTACGGATTTATTTTTGTCAACAGTAATACATAATTTAATTGCATACTATCCAGAATATATAAACGTTATACAACAAAAAACAAGATGTTTTAACCGACTTTCTTAGACAACGACTTCAACGACATAATTTAATTTCTCTTGTAAGTATTATAATTTAGTTGTTTTTTTTTTTCATTTTTTATGATGGCCCCTTCTATCATTTACAGTTTTGATTTAATTTACGTAACCATAACATGTGATTTACAATTTTGATTTAATTTATATAACCATAACCTTTCTTTACAATTTTGATTTAATTTATATAACCATAACCTTTCTTTACAATTTTGATTTAATTTGTATAATTTAGTAATATATGTAACATAAATTGAATATGATTTAATTATTAACATAACCAAATGAACTTATTCTCCCGATTAAATTGCTTGAAAATACACATAAACTGTTTAATAGTACGAGGTTATCAAAAAGAAAGAGCAGATTTCAAACATTTATTTCTTCCAAACTACAAAAGATAGAAACATGATTCTAACGTTAATGGATAGAGAAAAGTTTACAATTATGGTATGCATTCAATATGAGCACTGTGTGTGAAAGATGAAAAGTGGATTCATCGGAAAAAATTAATCGTTCGGCAAAATTGTCTTCTTCCATATCATCTAACATGCTACTGCAAAATTCGTACCTTTTGTTGTGGTCGTCAGGATGCAATGCTTGCAATAACTGCAGTTTGTATGGCTTCATGTGCAGACGATGTTTTAAAACTCGCCATACCGTTGGTTGAGGAATTTTAAGTTCTTTGCTTGCTCGCGATGTTGCTTTCTTTAGGCTCCAACCGACAAATAATGCCAGAACAAACAACAGCGCCAATGCGGCCATGATTGGAACTTTTACCCGTACTAATAATAAATTCACTTTTCTGTATCCACAAACGTTAGAATCATGTTTCTATCTTTTGTAGTTTGGAAGAAATATATATTTGCAATCTGCTCTTTCTTTTTTAATAACTCTGTATTTTCCCGTTAATTATAATATGGGTTATTCCGCTGACTCGTGTTTTTTTTAACTGTCTTCATATTAACTGTCATTCTCAGTTAACCATGGACGTCGTCTTTTGTATTTACTATACAAATCAGGCTTTGACTTCCCTGGAATTTCTCGGTTTTGATGTTAATAGATGCATATTATACCTCTGTATTTTATCTGGATTTCGCAGATCTAAATATTAAGCCGTTCTGAATAATTTTCATATTTTTCCGCAATGATAATATTTCGTTCATATTTCAAAATTTAAGCTGTTTCTCATTAGACTGCTATGAATTGTCTGCACATTCTAATTAAAATTTACAATTAAAGTATAACAAATAATCAAACTTCAGTGGTATTGGAAAATATGACTTAACATTCTTATGGAGAAGCTAGAATCATGAACACGATTTTGTATTATATAAATTACGTTTGTGTTCATAAAGCAAACATTTCTGCTATGATGTGTCAACGTTTTCTATGTCTTAGCAATGTTGCATCATCTTTAAGGCTCACCCGTTTTATGAATAGGCGCACCCATTCCAGAAAAAAAATAACATTGTTTGCAGTGAAAGTCACAAAGAAAGTTCCATATTAAGCAAAGAAATGAAGCCAACAAGCTTGTATTACAGGTATTGTGACCTAAATTATGAGGGGAGGGGGAAGACTGAGGTGTCTTCCTATGAGACTTCTAGAAATTTTTGATGGTTTGACACCCTAATTAGTTGCGCAGGTTTCAATTAAATTGTTGGAAACTGAAAAAGAAGGGAGAACTTTAGGAGGTCATAAAAAGTCAGATATTTTTCTATAATTTTTTTTCTCACGGCATTTCCTGTTCTCCATTATTAAATGCATAAAAAAATCTAATAACAAAAATATATATGGTACCCCAAAAGTTCTACACTATGTGTAGCAGGTAAATGTTTCAAATTGATAAGTACTAGAGAATTAATACGATTATTGGAAATAGAATTGACATAAATTTTAAGGAATTCCCTTAATTTTAGGTGAGTTTTAAACTCTCAAAACTGCACATCAATTCATATCCAAATTTCTATTAATGCATTTTTATTACAAATCTTATCACATCAATCATTTTAATTCAATATTACATAAAGTAATTATTATAAAATATTAGATATAATAGCTAAATATTTTTGAAGATTTAATTGCAGAATAAATTATTTAGCTGGAATGCAAGAGAAATTCTTCAAAACAAAATATTTTCCAATCGCATTAAATCTAAACTTATGAATGCTTGCGTTATTATAACATGTTTTAGAAACTTCCGGTAAGAAAATGTAATCATCCTTTCCACAATTTCGCGTTTTATACTTTCATTTCACCGTGACGTCCTAAAAACCCCTTTCTTTATGCAGATTTTTTTGCATGTTTAAAGGTTTATTTTCATTGTCCTGGCACGTGAATGAAAAGGCAGGTAAGTTCAAACAAGCTAAAAAGCAAGTTTAAAGAAATGCAAGAAAGAGTTTTGATTTAGCTTATTTCAAACTGAAATGTAGTTGGATAGGCTTTCATAACGACATTTATTATTTTACAAAGATATCTAAATTTCTGAATGGTTGTTCTTACCTGCTTCGTACACAATGAAGGCATAAATGTAAATGTTCATAAAAATGTTGTATAGTTAAAGTAGCGATTCTACTTTCTTTATCGTCGTAATTCTTACCTTTTTATAGTTTCACCGTCTTCCTTTTAAGAAAAGGAATAAGTACAATTGTCTTAAAAATACAAATATCCATTGCGTGTACACAAATTCCACAGTTAGCATCGATAACGGATGTTGCATATATCTCAACGATTTTTATAAAGAATTTCAGTCAGTCCTTTGATTTATATAGGAAAATTTTCGATTTGTCCAGGAAATAAATTACTAGTTCTGATTTACCGTTTGTGATATCAGTGGACATAAGTGATGTTTTAGGGTGTGTGTATTTTGCTACTGATTTCGTACTCATTCATTTTCGTCTATATTTTTGAACAAAATTTTATATATTAATGATATGTTATATTTAATAAGCTTTGTAATTATCTTTATGCTAATTGTCTTTATTCCCGTTTTTTTACTATCCTGTCCTCACCTTATAAGGTATTTCTCCCGCCATTTTGGCATGCCTTCGTGTTGTAGTAGTCAGCACGCTGCACGCGTATTCGAGAGGTCCGTGGTTCGAGTCCCGACGAGGGCATTGCTCATTTTTCATCTCTCCTGCTTCAAAAAATATCCTAATGTTTCTACAACCTTGCTAAAAATTTCTGGTTATATTACTGGTCGATTGAGATAGCTTTTTGAACTGAATGCTCGGTCACCAAGGCATCAACCCACACCATATGCTGTTATGCTACGTGCGTGTGTTCATAATAATGTTATGGTGCTATTATGCACGATATTCATCTTTCATTGTACTACTGCTTACTTTATTAATATATCATTTTGCATTTTATCAGAATAATGTTTTTCAACCTATCTAAGTTTACCACCCAGACTGGGTGGTCAGTATATACGTAAGTCTTAAATTCTCCTATCCTGAAATCTACAGCTGTAATTTTTACAAAAATATATATGAAAATAAAACACTAATGATCAGGTTAGGTTATTTGTATGTTACTGAAATTATCCATAAGTACACAATCGCATTTAATTAAATTATATAGCAGAAGAGAATATGAATTAAATTAGCAACAAAGCACGTTTAATGAGAAGGATGAGCCTGAAGAGTTTCTCCAAGTTACCAGTTTGCCAATATTTGGTTCTATTTTTTTTAACAAATTCTCAAATTGGTGACCGATAACTAGTTTTTTGTTTAGTTACGAGCACTTTTATTTCTTTATAAGATGAAACGAATGCTATCAAGTATTTCTGTGCGGTATTTCGTAAACCTAGGTCAAGTACCTATACCTGCAGTCAAAACTGTTGGTATCCAGGCCTTAATTTAAATTTAAGTTCGTCATTTGCTCTTAATTCATTACATTCCGTTTCTGAGTTTGAGGATGCTTCTAAAATTACGTAAAAGAATGAGTTCAAAAGCGATCAGGTATACCACAGAAATATCTCGACTTATCTTGTCCGGGAAAATATCTTGAAACCGTTTCCTGAAGTCCATTTCCACAGGATGCAGTGTTCCCAATATTCAAGTAAATCTTCATAGTTCTTTTCTACAGATGACGGATTTGGAAAGTGACTAAATTCTCTCTGTTTGAAGTTTCTTTTATGCATTTGAAGCTTTGCCATAAACTCAAAAATTGCGTTTTTGAGTTCATGACCTTGGAGATGCAGGTTTGATTTACTGAATTTTAAAAAAATCAGTCAGATAAGTTAAACCTGTTTCTGAAAATATTAAACCTGTTCTTAATCCATATTTCTGTCCTCCCAAAACTTAGAGCACTGAACTGAAAATTTTGAAAAAACAACTCGAACAGGTTACGTTTGAACTTGTGTATAAAGAAGCACACAAATGAAATCTTAGAGTTTTTCAAAAAACCTATCAATCAAAGAATTACCTTTGATTTCATTAATTGCTCTAATAACCAGATGAAGTGAGTTACATGAGCTTTTACTCAGATTTTTCATTACTAGATATTGTCGGTGAATAACACAATATATGGCTAATGTTTTTGGTACCTCTGCTTTCAAATGTCCATAAAACTATTGTTACGTTCAACTGTTGCTTCAGCACCATCAATAGCAACTGAAAATATTTTATTCAGAGGAATTTTTTTCTCATTAAAAAAAGGAAATCCTAACATGAAATTATGATTATAATTTAGCATTAGTTCGTGAAATTCGGGCAGTTAATAATTCTATATAGATATGTTGCTCCCTTGTGAAATGTATATAAGCGAGAAGTATGGCTTTTATTCGTCAAAATTGACTCGTCAAGTTATATACGAGCCAGTTTCCTTTAAATTCCTCCATGAAGGCATTCCTCCCTTTAGGCAAGTAGCCCTCGAGCACTTTGCCATAATGAATGTAAGCCAATAAACTAAAAACCTAAAGCAACGCATGTTAGTAAAATTTAAAAGTTTAATTGTGGTATTACATTTGACCTCCTAACTAATAACTTTCCAACAGGTAATGAACGAATAAAATCTTAATTATATATTAGCTATTGCAATTGAATTCCTTTCACGATTATAGAGAATTTTACGAGCAACGTATTGACGCTTGTTGATAGCGTTTTGTTCCTGATGTGGTATGAAATAAATCTCCTGTTGTTAGAGTGTATGTTTATACTATACCCTCTGTATATGTTAAATGTGCAATGGTTTAAAAAAAATTTAAATGTTTCGTTGAATTTGTTTCCATGTCGTTAAATCCTTCGATGACAAATTTTAATACTTCTGACATTCGTAAAGATTTCAAACTCTAAAATCATATGTGTGTTCGATGAAAATACATGATAATGCAGTAATTAAACTTGAAACGAACTTTTTTATACATTTATTAGCAGTATTTCAAAAAATACACCGAAACAATAGTTTGTGATTTAAACCTTACGCTTGGCTTTCGCAATAAGCTTTTAATACAATGAGGCAATAATCAAAAGATACGCAGATCGAGTTACAGCTGCAGATATAACGTAATGAATATGTTGGGAACTGAAAGTTCCAGAACGAAACGA
Source organism: Stegodyphus mimosarum (assembly GCA_000611955.2). Taxonomy (NCBI): domain Eukaryota; kingdom Metazoa; phylum Arthropoda; class Arachnida; order Araneae; family Eresidae; genus Stegodyphus; species Stegodyphus mimosarum. Next base: position 305,043 of record KK115910.1, on the reverse strand, counting down.
AAGAGAAACAAATTACTTTACCTTAGCCCTTTGCATGCAGACGACAGTGGGCCTAAATACAAACGAAAACATGCCCTATGATAAAGTAAAAGGCATTCATAATTTATTCTAATATTCAATAACATTAAAAAGACACAAATCTACGAGTAGAAATGAAAAAAAAAAAAAACAGAATAGGATCGCGTCGGCAACCATTTTCATTCTAAGTTCAATATTCGAATTACTTTTTAGCTCGTAATTCAAAGTCATTGCCTGCGCAGACAGATATTAGCTGTGAAAGATACGTGTTTGGAATTTGGGCGAAGGAAAGACTCGAATATTGCTCTATAAGCGATATTTTTTTCCACCGCCCACTAACTGTTATATAGTCATCCTCCAATATTACGTGAAGCGGGAGTCGTCCCATTATATCATTCCAGCGCTTACTGAATAGTGATGCCACCCACTCTGAGAATCATTGTGTTAGAACCTTCTTATCCGATGTTCATACATATCGAAACTCAAAGCGGAAGTATGAAATCGCTGTTAATACCGAATACTACATGTAACATCTACTGGTGTGCAATTAAAGACGAAGTCGAGAAATGAACGGAACAATAGAAAAAGGAGGCAGAATAACCGATAGTTAATTAGAGATCCCGAAGATCAAGTATAATGGCGCACGCGCATATATTTAATATAGTATATAGTGAGCGTTGAGGAAAAGGATATAAAAGGCATTGAAGCAGGGTACGCTGAAAAGGATATAAAAAGCACGGGGGCAAGAAACATTCAACATCCCGTCTCCTTAACTGTCTTAGGACTCAGCGTCAGGCATTCACTTTATCTCCAGCGCCATCGCGGAACACACCTCATGACAGCCGGAAAACAAAATGCGAAATGCATATTAATTGCGGCTAAACAGCGCAACTAGGAACTACATTCAGCAGTGCAGTAAAAGCAACTGCACAATGCACATCAATTTTAATGACTTCCATTTGTTGTTACGGTGTGATATGTTCTACAAATAGTCTTGTGAACAACATCTGGGCGATTTCATGCGAGGTCCAGTCATTAGGAAACTGATTAATATAGCCGAGAAATTCGCGACTGCACATGAGCATCCCGTTATGACATTGAATGTCATTTCGAGCAACAAGATTAGTGGTCCGAAGCTTTAATAGTGGTCGTCCACCTACAACCATGGCTGTGGAGGACAATTTTGTTTTGTAATATGAGATAGAAAAATTAACTGCAGAGCGGAAGTTGATATTGTGAAATAATGCAACGACATACAGGATGCCCTGTTTACATTTTACCATGGAAAAGAGACTGTAAGCTAGTGTGGTTGGACAGAACAGAATTGTTCGCTTGGCAACCAGTACGATGCGTTACGCTGTGGCGTACCCATCGGAACCGACCTTTTTTGTGGGGCTGGTAACTGAAGTATTGGGCAGCTCAACAATATGTTCGAATGCTCTTTATGGCTGTAAGCCGATTTACTCTCGAACATATAATACCTGAATACAGTAATGCAGAATCAACCAAACAGTTTTTTTTTCGGGGGGATAAGCATAATGCCTGATGATCATTTGGAGCTCCACGTCTTCTAACAGCAGCTGTAGCTAAATTGTTGGAAACTGGAGACTTTCGCCACATAGATTACGCTTGTAAGGTTCCAGGATCTAAATCCAGTGGAACACGTGTGGATGTTTCGAGAGACACCTGTCAGTGCATAGACAGACGCCAATAACGATTGTGGTATTGTGACAGGCGCTGCAATTTCTGTCTTGTGTCTAAACCTACTTTTCAATAAAGGTCCTTTGCAACTTTCATACACATTTTATAAGCAGTGTTATTGATTTTCCCCATATTCTTGTATCTTGATGTGCTTTGTATGAATTTCAAGCCATATGGTGCAACGTTTCACGTGAAAACCTGTTCTGTCCTTACTTTTTGCTTAACAGTGTGTATAAACATGATACAGTTTAATTGCTAAACTCGAGACATTACCAGTGGTGATGCTGAAGATTAAATAAAATTATAGAAAAATTCATTTTTCACCAGAGTGCTGCATAAGCATTTTAATATTTTTTCAGTTTGCACATGCATATATATACTGATGATCTCGATTGCTCGGAAGGAATTAGTGATCCTCTGAGTATCATAGCTGAAGAACCATTCTTTGTGAATAAATAATCTATTAAAGGTATACGGCAAATTGAATGATAGGGATTCCCAAATTCTGCTTTTACTTGGCCTTAATTTCCATAGAAATGCGTCAGCGCATTTTAGGAGGCCAAAGAATCAGTCAGTGGACTCTACAGATAATAAATTCCCTGCTGAGGTCAATGAATGAACTTTGCTATCAATAATCAAATATATCGATACATAAGGAAGGACTAATTTTGTCATTAGTTTGGCAATTTTCAGCATTACGTTTTCCTACCGTGAGAAGCCTTTCCAAATACACTAAAAATTTCCTAATCATAATTTAAAATTGAAATTTATTTCCATTTCTTTCTGTTAATTATATGATAATTTAAACTTTCATAAGTATGTTTTATATAAGCTAAATTATTAATATACCATTGATTTTAATACCTTATATTATCAATAATTACAATATATTACAAATTTTAATTTTATAGCCTTGAAATTTAAACACGTCTTGAGTTTTCTTACAGTTTAAAAGAATTTAAGAAACTGAAATTATTATGAAAAAAATTAAAAGCACTTGATTAAAACTTGTGTTTCAAATTAAGGATATTAAATTTTTATTGACTTATTAAAAGTGATATAAAATTAGTTTGAGAAAGTAATTTAAATTTGTACTTACTTGTAAAGTCATTAGGTTTATTTTGGAGCAAACATGAAAAATCCGCATTTCTCTCACTGAGATTCGCACTCCGGACTTTTCGATTAATAGTCGGACATGCTTCCAATTATACCACGAAATCAAGTGGTAAAGAAGGAGAAAATTCTTTACATTCTTTTCCACTCAAAGGGCAATTAGGCAGGAAGGTGTTCAGATGCCATTTGCTATTGGTGAAGAATTGTCGTCCACCCCGTTTTAGTTTAGGCTGTACTTATAGGGTCAATTAGATTTATTTTTTAAACAGGAAACATTAAAAAACAAGTCATGCCTTCGGCGGAATTCACATTCTGGACTTTTCGATGCTAGCGAACGTGCTCACAATTACTCCGCGGTAAGAAAGAAGAAAATTTCTTATATATTAAATAAACTGTAATCTTTATAAACTAAGAAATTTTACTTAAGGAAAAGAGAGTTAAAAGCACGATTTGTTGCGACAATAGATTTTTATATTTTATTTTTTGATGCATTTTGCATTTGTCTTAATATAAACATTTATATTGAACTAACAAAGTCCAAACAAATAGTGTTAAACGGAATCAGTATATTTCATGTCAAAGACCCTGCTGCTCAGAAAATCAGAAGGGGGTAAACCAATTAACAGTTTGATTGTTATCTTTGAAGTTTCTTCCTTTCGTAGGCGCGAATTTTTTTTATCTGGGACAATATACAGATCTTTAGCAGCAGGTGTTCGAAGTGGTTGAGCAATTTTCTTGGGCAGCTCGCGTTGGTGACAGCCATTATATATAAACAAAGAATTCGAATTGAAAAAAAAACTACATCTCCCCCCCCCGAGCTCTATGTTGGGAAATTTCAGGTTTCATCATCACTTTTTATTTCAGAAATATCTTTGTTGTAGTTTTCAAAGCATTACTTTTCGAATTTGACAGTTAGACAATGATGTTCGAGAACATCTTGATTGCCGATATTAAAAAGAAATTTTTTTTAATTGTCTTTCAGTTTTATCTTGCCTTTTATTACTATGAAATATCAGTTTGTTAAAAAAGGTTTTAATAAACGTGAGGAATGTAGATTTTTATATTTTTTATTAAATATTTATAAAATGAAATCGATAATATTTTTGCATGTTACAGGGAAATTATTTTTTAAAAAACAAAAAATATCCGTAGTATAATAGTAACACATACTGTTTTTCAATAATTTGCCCGATTACTGAGTTGTTAGCTAATATTACTCAATGTTTATCAGCTGAAGAAAAGAGTATTTCTAATTTTTTCAATAGAAAAATTTGCTTTCATTTCAAAATTGTGCTTTTTAAAATTGAGTTAATTGGTTAACAAAATAGAAATCAAAGTAGCTTTACATTAAACGTTCAAATCTGAGGTTTATGGCTATTATTTTGTGCCGATATATTAGCTGAAATTGCTTATGTCTGCCATTTAGCTAATAATAATCAAATAACTATTTAATTAAAAAAGCATTGTATGCGGAACTGAATTGTAACGAAAAGTTTTCCCTTTCTCTCAGATCCAGAGATAATTTTTTAAAATTCATCAATTTATTTATTTTTGTTTAATTCACAAGTACATAGTTATTATAAAAAGAACTAAATTAAAGTTTTTAAAGTGAATTTGAGTCATTTGTGAGACCCTTTTCAATCCCGGCTAATTTTCTTTAGAAGACGGAAATCTAAATTTGTTTATTTAATCAAATGCATTATTTGTAATATAACTGGTATAAGAAATAATTTTCATTTTGAAACATTATATTACTTTTTAATTAATATTTTTCACAAAGTTTTCATTCCGAACTTTTAATGTCTTTTTTCTTGTAATAAGAAATGAATTAATGACTTTGAATATGGGGATGAGCAGTTAAATCACTATTTAAAACTGAAATATATATTAAGTCAATCTTTTGGGAAAAAGAAAGCAAATTTGTAGACAATGACACTGTACTTATATGCGTAAGAGACATAATTGTTTCCTGAATATTTGGATCAATTCAAATTAAAAATTGGATTTTTCAAAAGATGATGTAGATTTAATTTAAATAAGCATTTTAAACAGATTTTTTTTATCTTCTTCAACCACCATTTAAGTATAATATTGAGCAGTAATGCTTTTAAGAGCCATAAGTAAACCAAATATGGAACAAAGATGTCTGAGTTGCGAAAGTGTTACATAAATGCATTGATTTCATAATTTCTTCTTCATTGAACGTAAGACTAACTTTACTGGATTTAATTATGATGAATAAAACTTCTTGTCTTGCGAGACCGAAGGACATCTGAAAACTTTATCAATGGATTTGTTTGTTAATATCATATAATATATATGTTAATATCATCATAAGATTTATGATGTGTTAACAAATAACTCCGTTAATAGTGAGATATTTGTTAATACATCATAATATTACGATATATAATTTTATCAAGGGAGTTATTTGTTAATGCATCGTGGATCATAAGAGTTCATAATATTCAAAAGGATTTATGTTTTCCTTAAGTGAGATGGTTTGCATGTCAACACATTTTATGCAAAGCCCTTAGCAGGGCCGTGCCTACATATTTTTTCACCTGAAGCAAAGAGGTAACTGCGCGTTCCTATATACAATGTAAGGAATCTGGCCATTAAAAAAAAAGCTTTATATATTCTGAAATTATTATAAAATACAGTTCTGAAATTAAAAGCTTTAAAAATTTCCTTTCTGATAAATGCAAATATCGAAATATTTGAAAACAGTGTAAATAGTAATGTAATTAATATAAAAATGTCGCACTTGTTTTTTCAAACATTTTTGGTCCAAAGGGGCTTTGTCCATGAAGGACTATTGTTTTCGTTTTGCGATTTTGCGTTGGAAACATTAAAAGTGTGAATCACTTTTCAAACTGTTGCCACAAAATATTGCAGCAGCCCTGTATTATATTTAAAGAAATTAAATAATGAAGAGTCTGCATAAATGTATGTATACTTCTCCAAATGGGATAAAACAACGGTACCTAGAGCCATCCAATTTTAAATAACGTACGTTTCCTCCCGAAAATGCGCATCTGAAAGCCAGATTTTGGAATTTGGTGAACAAACTCAAACGATTTAAAAGCGAGCAATGACAACACTCTACGGGGAAAAAAAAACCTTTTTATTTGAAGCGCGCGGAACTGTGTATCAGAAATTCTAAAGATATACTCATTTAAAAATTATTTTGCGATACTGCTATTGAACTGAATTTTGTGGTTTAAGTGCGAAGAACGTGATATTTAATAAATAAAGGTAACACACAAAACGTTAAAAAACGTCCCTTTCGACGTAATTTAAAATCTGAAACCTCTCAGATTTTATTTTTTAATAATTTAATTCTTCTTGCTTTTAAAGAAGCAAAATTATCAATAATTTGCACAAAATGATCTTGAGTACTTCATTCTATAGCTGCACTGAATGATCATGTTTGAAATACACTTCTGCTGAGAAAATAAGCAACAAAGACAAAACATGGAACAAAACAAGAACTATTCAATAGAAATGCAGGAAACTGATCCAAAAGGTCTAGTTAATTACTAGACCACACAGCAAACAATAAAGCAAAGACATAGAAACGCACATGTATTACGACCATCACATCGAGAAAGACCAAAGGTGTCGGAAGAATATGCAATGGAAAGAGCGTGCTAATAACGGGTATGATACCCTCTAATTCAAATGCGTGCCTGACAACGACGAAGCAAGCTGGTGGTAGTATCGCTGATTACTTGTTGTGGCAGTAACGCCCATTCCTGTACTAATGCATGTCGGATATCGTGGAAGGTCTGGTGGCATACTGCGACCTGCTGTCCGTCGTCCAACCATGTCCCAGATATGCTCTATGGGATTCAGGTCCGGTTATCTAGCAGGCCACTGCAGATGTAGAATGGTTTTACTCTCCAGATAACCCCGCACCACTCGAGCTGCCTGGTTGGGCGTTATGATCCATGAATACCGTGTCGGTACTCATTGCAGAGATAAAAGGACGCACATGAATAAAATTTCGTCGCGAAATAGGACTATGATGACAGAAACACCAGGAATCATGTAGAGGTCGGTATGGCCTTTCTTTGCTATCCAAACCCATACTAATAAGCCTCCTCCTCCCTAATGGTCTCTTT
>KK115910.1:257792-298041 GCA_000611955.2 Stegodyphus mimosarum | reverse complement strand
CCCCCACTAGCATGTCTCTGGTTCTCACATGTCATTGCCTTTTGTGAATAGTTCTGGATGTTAAATCGAGACTCATCTGTAAATAGAACATGGAGCCACTGCTCTGGTGTGCAACTGCGGTGTTCATGGGCCCAATTTAGCTGCGCTCTGAAGTGCGATGGGAGCACAGTAACACAAATCACAAGTCTTCCCACCTTCCTACAGTTGACGCGACAAAGTTTGACAGGATATGGGTGATCCTGCAACAGAGAGATGCGACGCCAGCTGTCGTACTGTTAGTGATTATGGCGTCTGGCACACAGCAACAGGAAGCGATTTTCTGCCTTTGTGGTAATCCTCCAGCCACCAGACCCAGATATTCTACAGGGGTTATCTCGGATTACACGGAGCTATTGCTGCTTGCAAACTAAAGCATAGGTCCGTTATGCCCCTTTATAAGACGTTGCGCTGTGACTGTGAAATTGCGGTGAAAAATTTATGCTAATTTTGGTTGTCTATTTGCATTTGGTGATGCAACCTCTACCTCATTATGTAAAGTGTTTTCCCCTTTTTTATATTCATACTTTTCCTTTTAGCGTTTTGGGTTTATTTTTTGAGAGAAAAGCTTGTCTTAAATCTTTCACGAAAAATTTAAACCACTAAGACTTCTCTTTTTTCCTTTTGAAACTAAATAACTTAACTTATTGTTTCATCCACTTTAAGCAACGAAACAACTGAAAAAAATAGAAGCCATATCTTACTTTACATTACAATCATGGCAAAGAATGTGACTATAGTCTTTAATCCCTCCACCAATGTACATATATAACTGCTCCAGAAATAGCCGTAATAAAAACAACTGTTCAGTTTCAGTACAAATTACGTATGGAAACAATAAGACAAAAATCTTGAAACTTGTGTCTAATTCAATGGCGAATGCTGCCCAAAAAATGAAGCAAAATATTGATAATATCAGAATAAGGTTCATTTCATTCTCAAATATCCTTATTTAGTCTCCCGATGCTATTCCAATGAGCCTTTACATGTTAGATCTGCTGCAAGAAAATGTAGGAACTTGCGTAAGAAGAAAGGGCGTTAAAGAAAGTTTCTTTATAACATCTCTAGGTACAGATACAGTGCAGTATAGCGGGTGAAATCATGTACCCTGAAGAATTATGCACTTAACATAGTGGATAGACAACTACAAGATGTTGCTGACTTGTAAGTGTTTAGTTGTATAATTTTTGGTGTATAATTATGCATTATTCGTGGACCGTTATAGTTCCAGTGTACTCAGAGTTGTGCAGTCCAAAAATCCCAAACCATTAAGCCATTCTGGTATTTATTACTGCCCTTCTAGAAGCTCTTCTGTATAAGTTGCGTTGGTCTGATAGTTATTGCAGATCATAATCTGCAATAAATTAGTTTTGGCTTTTATCTATTTCTGTACTGCTGACTGAGCATTGTTAACCGAGTATGATTTAAAAAGAAAAAAAGGGAACCAAATCAGTACCGCATGGACCACTTTGTAAAGTTGCAAAAGCTTTGGAAACTGAATTTAAGTCCTGCAACCATAGATGACAGGCTAGCGAGTTATCGCTGTGTCTGTAGTATGACTAAGGAAGGTTTTAAATAACCTTTTTGTTTAAACTTTGAGCTTAACATATAGGGCACGACTTGTGCTAAGACAGAAACCACCACTCATGGTTAAATTAAACTAAAACAATAAAACTCAGATAAATTTAAAAGTTGATAATGTTCTCCACTGAGTACAGATTTCGTGTTTATTTATTTTCTCAATTAGAATGCAAAAATGATTCAGCATTGGTGTACGCCATCGCAAGATGCTGAACACAGTATGGACTCAATATTCATGATGAACATGATGCAGAATTCCGATTTCTAAAGCAATAGTTTTATATGATTTGTTGAGCCTGGTCTCTACAACTTACGAGTCCTATTGACATATCCCAAATAAAGTGAGATTTTGGAACATTTGTAAATATATTCTTCGTCTTTCCCATGTCTAAGTTAGATGAATGAACAGTCTTCAAAGATGGAAGCAATTTTCTCAGACGCTTCTAAAAACAGCATGTATTTCTCTTGAAGACCTTACAAGGTATTTCTCCCGCCTTCTTCGCATACCTTCGTGGTGTAGTGGTCATCACGCTCAACCGAGAGATCCGTGGTTCGATTCCCGGCGAAAGCGATGCTCATTTTTCATGTCACCTGCTCGAAATAATCTAATATCTCTACACTGGCCCCCGAACTAAAAAGGTGGTGGATGATGATTCTCCACCACCGGGATTTGGGCGATTGGGTCCCCTAATCCCCAGCCCCTCTTTAAAAGGGGGAGTATATTTCTCCGGCCTTCTTCGCATGCCTTCCTGGTGTAGTAGTCAGCACGCTCGATGCGTAGCGAAGAGATCCGTACTTCGATTCCCGGCAAAGGCATTGCTCATTTTTCATCACTCTTGCTTCGAAATAACCTAATGTCTCTACAACCTTTCCTACAGTACTTACAATATTATTAAATTATGCATAATCATATGTGAAAAACTGCCTCGCGATGAAAAATATTGATGCAACTATCTGTTTTGTTATGTACTTGAGAGAAACTCATGTATTACCTCGTCGTAAGTATTTTCTTCTTCCTTAAATAACATAAACAATTAAAAGCTTCCTCATAAGGGTAACTTTAGGAGACCCTTCCTAAAGGCATTTATTTACATGTTAGAACGTTGGGTGAGAAACTAGCTGCGAATTCAATACAGCATAACTTGAGCTATAGAACGGATTATTGTTTGAGTTTAATTTTTGAAAATTATATAAATTTGGTTGCATTTAAAGTGATGTTCCAGGTTTTCTTTTCCAGTTTCGAGTTCATCTTCTTTCCTTCTTATTTAAATAATCATGTTTTATATTAAAGGAGGTTTTCTCACATTTTAACAAGTCTTTAATTTAGCTTACAATATAAATAGCGTAGGCTTGTAACAAAAAGGCCTTAGCTTTTCTTTCCTGAGCGTTGGTGTACTTTTGAAATTACACAAAGAATTGTAAAGCAGTTTTCCTTTTCACCAGCTCCTTGAAAGGAAAGTTTTAAAAGAACCCACGCCATTAGTAATAAAATGAATCTACAAACTTAAACGTTTGCATTTTTCGGAAAGTTAAATAGAAAATTATGTAATACTGCTGGTTGCCGCCTCATGGATAATATATTGTTGCGTGCGGACGGGTTCGTTATGGATTGAATGCACAATTCGTTAAGAAGTTAACAAAGTTTATTCTATCCACAAGAAATAAGTCAAAATGCTGAAATAGTTCTTCAGAGATATTCGCAGAATATCACAATATCCCAAACGTTTAGCAAAACTCAATTCAAAACAGATAAACTAATTCTGTAAAACAGTGAAATCTCTACAGCATTAAGTAAATAAACAACAGTTCGCTTTAAACAGCTACAACTGCAACTAAACTGAGATGAGGTGTTTCAATTCAGCTTTTATAAGTTTATTAATGAATCACTAGAACAATCTCGATTTGGCAACAGTAATTACGAGATATTTATTTATTAAATACTAGCCGCTGAGCGGCCAGCCTTCGTTTGGCTTTTAAGTGTACCAGAAAAATGCCTAAAGAGAACACCAAACATTAAATTTGAAAACTGCACAGAATTTTACTCTGGAGAACAATTTTATCGAAAAAGAAACAAATAACAACGGAAAAAAAATTCAGTTAAAAATGCATTATATATAAAAATCATACAACGAAATAAGCAATATCCCTTAATACAAATATTAATTATCCTAATAAATAAATTAACCAACTTCCCTTTGCAAAATCTTAAGAACTCAAATGGTATAAACAGATTAAGAACTTAAACAGATTAAAAAATATCATGCAAAACTTTTTTATAATTAAAATTACATATAATTAAAACATAATATTACAATGGAATGAGCAATATCCCTTGATACAAATGTTAATTATCCTAATAAAGTAATTAAACAATTTACGGTTGCAAAAAGAAACGACTTTTTAATTTCTTAAACTTTTCAGTCTCTTAAAAACAGTAACATAAGAAATACGATGAAAAATTGTTGCCAAACCGAAATTTTTAAAAGAATGAAACTATTCAAAATGAGGCAATTTCATCAAAAATCTATCAACAACAATAAGAAAGGAAAATTGTTGCCAAAACTAAATTTTAAAATATCTGAGATGTGAGAAGTGTATTCGGAAGCTTCTTTTAAAAAATTTTAAAAAAATACAAAATATTATTATTTTTCCAAAATTCTTTTTTTAAAAGAAGTCGAAAGGATTAAAGTTCAACGTGTCCAAAAATCAAAGGAAAATAAACAGCACATTTTTTAAAATAAGTTTTTAAAAAAAAATTCCGCTGAAAAGGTGTTAAGCTCACCTTCCTAAATAAATTCGTATTTAATCGATTTATTGAAATACGAAATTTATTCTAAGTTCGTAAAATAGCTAAGTGTCTACGCTTCACGACGATGTAAAAATGAAATGTATAGAGTGAAATTTCGCTTTCCTGTAGCCCATTATGTCTCAAAATGACGCGATTTGGTCACAAAACATAGAATAAAAAAATTCTAATTCGAATTTCGAAAAAATCGCTTCGAGGTGCACTGGCTCTTGTGTAGATGCACCTATGTACCAAATTTTGTGGCCCTGGGTCTATTAGCTTACTCGCAACACGAACGAAAGACACACACACACACACAGACTCTTTGTTTTATTATATGTAGAGATTAAATGCACGCGCTCTTTTTTATTTTTATTTTTCCGACGTAGCTTTCTCTTTAAAAATCGTCTGCGTTGCACGGGAAAATAAACCAATTTTAACTACAATTCTAAGTAAATAGCCAAATAAATATGAAATCCGTAACAATATTATTGACTGACTGAAATACAACGAGTTTTGTACTTGTATTGTTCAGAATGAAATTCTTTCATATGGTCAAAGGAATTTGAATAAAGAATGAAGTTAAATTTTGTGGAAAGGATAGCAAGAGGAAACAAGTGAAATAAAATCGTAAGTATCTGCTGCATATTAATTGTAATGAGAAATTGATATTTGAAAAGTCACTAAGAATTTTTATTTAAATCCGATTATACGTTTGGATAATAATAATTTATACGTTTGGATAATTTTTGAAGTTATACGACAGAAAGAGTAAGCATATTTTTTAAGGATTGATGTCAGTAAGAGAGTTTTTGTTTCGAGTATGTCTTCAGTTTCTTTCAGCGCAAAGGAGTGTTAGCTCAGAAGGGTTATTAGTCTCGAAACGAGATTTTGCATTAAATCACTGAATCACTTTTAAAATTATTCTCACAAAATATATTCGCCCTGTATTATTTTAAAAGAAACTAAATAAAAGAGAATATGTATGGATGTAGGTATGTTTCTGGCACGGTACCTAGAGCTATCAAATTTTGAATAACGTAATCTTCCACCCATCCATGGGAACCTGGAAGGCCGCATTTTGTATTTCGAATTTGTTTTGTTATCTAATATTTCCCATTTTGTAAAAGTGTAAAGAATTTTTGATTAAAAAACTCAAAGAATTTCAAAGCTAGCAATGAGCAGCACTGTACATAAAAGAAAAAAATTATTTCCTGAGCGCTAGACTGCCTATCAAAAATTCTAAAAATGTGCTGTTTTTAAATATTTTATGGCGTTGCTGTTGAATTGAATTTTATGTGGTTTAATTGCGAAGAACATGACACACAAAATCTTAAAAAAGTCCGTTTGGCTGTAATATACAATCTGAAAGCTTTCCGATTTAAAATAAAAAAATTTAAGTCCGAAAGAACGTTCGTCCGAATGGGCTATTTTATTCCCGAAATAGGATTTCACGTCCTCCACTATGAACTGTTGTATAACTTTTTAGGTTGCTGCAACTAAATGTTATTGGCCTGTGTTATTTTTAAATAAAATAAATAATGAAAAATCTGCATGTATCTACTTTCCAAACATTGTGACGGTACCTAGAGACATCGAAATTTGAATAACGCAGTCCTCCACCCGAATAGGTGCTCCTGGAAGTCCGAAATTTGAATTTCGACTTTTATATTTCATATTTTATAAAACTCCAATGAATTTTTATTAACAAAATCAACGATTTGAAAGCGAGCAGTGGCAACATTGCACGGAATAAAACATTTTTATCTATAGCGATCAAGACTGTCTACTGGAACTACTAAAGATATGCTGTTTCTAAATATTTTGTGCTTTTATGTAGCGTGAGTGCGAGAAACATTATATTTTATTAATATATTTAACACACAAAATGTTCATAATAAAAAGACAAAATAATTTCTGTTTAATCATCTTACTAAGAAAACTGAATATCATTTTTAAGGTGAACTGAGAAAATACTATAAAAGTATAAATATGAATACAAATAAAACAGTAACTAACAATATACTATAAAAATATAAAAAAATACAGCAGCACTTAATAATGCATTGAGAACTGCTATAAGCATATGCTGCTACATAGCTTTTAAAAGTTTTGCCATTTAGCCGTTCAACTGTGTGTGGCATAAGTGCTTAAAAAAATGCTTAATAATATAGCTCTAAAGCCTTCCCCCTCCCCACACACAAAAAAAGTGCTTGCTTATTTGTGGTTTCTTTGTGATTGCAGTTGTATGTAAATACGGTAACACAGATTTTCCCGAACAAAAAACTTCGAATATGATGCACAAGATTTACTTTGAGATCACTCTAATTATTATTTCTTACCCAAAACCATTCAGTAAGACTTTTATTTCTTCTAACACCTCCCCCACCCAAAAAAAAGGAACCTGCAAATTTTAAAAACAAATGCAAAGAAGCTGATGTATTTTTTATTTCTTGTGTATTCTTCTATAGAAAATCTGAGTCTAAACATGTAACCGCGAACTTAAACGTCACTGTGCAAAAATAAAATTGCTTAAAATCTTTCATAAATGAACTAAATATATTAACATATTGTTGCGAAAAATTCGGCGGTTGCGCCTGTATGTAAACTTTCCGGCATAACACTAGGGTTGCCATAAAATAGTGTATGGTAGGGTTGCCAGATTGGCGACTTTATCGCCCATTTGGCGACCAAATCGGCGATATCCCATGGTCCAATCAGGAAGCTTCTAGAATAACTTCCTGTCGAGATATTTCTCGAAACCTGTGGAACCTAAGGAAAAGCTATATAAACCCTTGCGTTTCTGAGAGCCGGCATTGTGAGAATAGCTGCTTACTGTGAGTGCTAAGCTACGCGAGAGTTTTGTGAACGGAAAGCGATCGAGATAGTGCTTTGCCGTGAAGCTACCTTTACAGTATAGCTTGACAATGTATTGGTGATTGTTCCACGGTGTTTATCATAAGTTTAGTGTTGCCGTGAAGCTACCTTTACAGTTACAGCCTGAAGCTGTGTTGCTGATTGTTTCAGCGTATTTATTGTAGATTTTCGACGCTTTTAAAGGTAATTTTGGAACTGTGCTGTAAATAGTGATTCTTGTAAATAAATTGTGCTTTTTATTGTTCCGCATCGTGTTTTCATTGGATACTCTCAAATCCACGAACCCGTACAACGCAACAATATTTAAAATCAGTGTGACGGAACCAACTTATCCATGACACCGATAAACAGATGTTCAGTACTATCACGAAAATACAAATAATTGAAATTTAATCATGGAATTTGCCCTACAAGGTATTTCTTCCGCCTTATTAGCATGCCTTCGTGGTGTAATGATCAGCACACTCGGAGCATATTCGAGAGGTTCGAGTCCCGGACAGGGCACTGCTCATTTTTCATGTCTCCTGCTTCAAAAAAATCCTAATGACTCTACAGTAGCACCCGAACTAAAAAAAGTGGTGGGTGATGATTCTCCATCACCAGGATTTGGCGGTTAGGTCCCTAATCCCCAGTCGCCCTTAAAGGGCGAGTATAAGGGGGTGTATATAAGGTATTTCTCCCGCCTTCTTAGCATGCCTTCGTGGTGTAATGGTCAGCACTCTAGGAGCGTATTCGAGAGGTTCGAGTCTCGGCGAGGGCATTGCTCATTTTTCATGACTTCTGCATTTAGAAATAACCTAATGACTCTACGGCTAAATGCTAAAAATAAAAAAAAAATTTTAGATAACTGATACGTCTATATCGATCAGTTTTAGTTCAAATTTAAAAGCTACTTAAAATTAAGGTAAGTTTATTATGATTACGTATTTGATAACTGGTTTACATTTCATGATATTACGCCTAATTTTGGAATATATTCAAACACAAAAGGGATAAGAATGTGTGAATGTATCATCAGATTTTTAAAGACACTTAGAAATCATAGAGAAGACATTTAAAGTGTATTCACTTTAAAAAACTTTTCAATAGTTGCTTTGCATATTTTAGTTGTCTAGCATTTCCTATGTATTTTCGTTAACTACTTTATTTAGTTGCTATTCACAAAGGATTTAACACATACGTCACTAACTGCATTACAGTAGAATTCCAAATAACAGAACTAACTGGGATAACAGATCCTTCGGATATTCGAGTAGCCTAAATGACAAACATGGAAAAATATTACATATGGAGAAACGTATCCACGCCCTTCGTTTTTTACTGATTATAATTGATCCTGGCTCGAAGTATACAGGTGTTTCATCCACTCCACCGTTGGTGGGCCGATAAGAGAGAAGTACTGACAATTTGCAGCCAAAACGACAGTCACGTGAAAAGTTCTATGAGTTGTAATTTAATTGCATGCTTATCGAAACCAATGAAATTTTTGTCAAATTTCAGCTAGTTAATATTATTTAGTACATACATTTTTTAAGAGAGAAGAGAAAAGAAAGAGAATTCCATATATATTTTTTTGCATAGTATTTAATGGGCTTGTTATTTAGTTCTTAAAGTGAACATTTTTAGAAATAATAATAATAATAATAATAATAACAATGAATTATAATGATAATAATAATAATAATATAATGATAACAATAATAATGATAACAATAATAATAATGATGATGATGATGATGATAATAATAATAATAATAAATGCAGTTTTCCTAAAATTGTCTTCCAGAAATATGGACATGAGCTTTTAAAATAAAAACTGCTGCAGCGAAATAAATGAAGCACATATTTTTTTTCTTTGCTTATCAGTGATTCTTTTTCAAGTCATATAAAAGCTAAAATTAATTGTTTTTTCTTTCTTTACTGATTATAATAAACTAACGATGCCAAAAGTGCAGAGCGTGTGCAGTTCTGGAATCCTCATTCCAAGGTCTACATCAACAACAAACTAGCTACTTTTTAATGTGTGGGAAAGATAAAGACAGAATAAGCTAGAATAATTTCTATAACTGATTCAAATTAGTGCTACACCTGTCTTCCGTATTGATAACGCCAGTTTTCCGTTAAAATGTCCCTCCAGGGTTATAACATTCACTATTTATCTAGACTTAACAGTTTCATCGAGAGGCTGTCTCGTCATTTAAGAGACACTGCCTGACCTCGCGACGTGAGGTAGAAGTGGGTCACGAACTCTTCGCCCTCTGGTAGCATCTCGCTTACTAGGTCGACACACCGATGATTATTAAGTTGGTTTAGAAAGTCAAATGTTTCTTGAAGTAAGACAATCTTTTACAGGAAAGCATGACAATTGCACGAAAGCACGTGTAGCGGAAGTTCGTAAATTTTGTTGCTTTATTAGCCTGTACTCGTGCGAATAATTCTTATGGCAATGCGCCAGTATGCATTGCATTTATCTTGTCCACACTACCCTAGAGCTTAAGATATTATCGCTAAGCTCCTTTCTTGATTCCTGAAAATTTTTATTACAGAAATACTAAGATGGTTAGAAAAACACTGTAAAGGAAGTATTGTAATCATGAAAAATTTCGAGTATCGTATTTCAAGAAAATATTCATTTTGACCGCAATCGAATGCAATTTATGGATGTTTCTTTGTGAAGAACAGAGTAAAGAATTCCTTTACCACAAAAAAATTATAAAACTGATTTAAAATGGATTCTGAAGAGATTTTTTCCTAGCGTCTGTGCGTACGTATGTATCTCGCATGACCCAAAAACAAGTAGCCTCAGAAGGTTGAAAATTTTGTATATAGGACTGCTATAACATGTAGATGTGCACCTCTTATTTTGGTTGCAATCGGCCGCATCAAAAGTATATAAATATATGTATATTAATATATATATATATCCACTTTGTTACTCGACTCGGTTTGCTCAGTTTTTTTATTCTTATATGTTGGTAAATTGTGCATTTTGTTGCTTTAAAAGTGATTGAATTATGTTGCTCTTATCTTCCGGTTAGGTTTTTATGCCTTTCATAAGTCTGCAAGCAATATTTGTAGAATTGTCAACAATTTAAAAGTTGTTTAAGTACGGCTAATCCTAATTATGTTTACGAAAGGAGCCATATTTGTTTACATTTGAATACATACATTGCTGATTTGTTTCCAATCTAGAGAAACTGAGCTTCGCAACAACAAATATAACGCCTTCTTTTGTTATTGCGAATTAAATCACGCTTAATACATTCTGGAATTTATTCGAGGAAATAAGTGTTTAAGATTTACTTCGCAATTTTTGATATAGATATTTTGAGTTTTTATGTATTTTTGACTTGTCGCGAAGTGAGAACAGAATTAATGGAGTGAGAAATACTGAATCGTTTGTAAAAAACTGTTTCTTTTTATTCTTTTTTTTTAATTCCTTTTATACATCGTTTTAGATTTATCATAGTATTTGAATAGAACATGTGGCAACGATTAGATAATTCTTCACATGATATCCAAAATGCTTGTGCATGAGATGTAACGCTGTTAAGTGAAGCTAGCGCCAGAGTGTCGCTATGGTAAGCAACTATCGAGTGCATTTATTCTGTTGTGGTTTATGCGCTATCGTTGCAGTAGATTTAATTCAATCCAATAAGTTTAAATGAAATGCAAAATGCGTATAATTTAATATTCCGTACAGTGGCGTCATGTGGTGTACACATCAGATTCCTTCATTTTACATACACTTGCACGTTTCGAGAGCATTTGGGCTAATATGTTTCTTTGGGGTAAAAATATTTAAAAACAGCCTATCCTTAGAATTTCCGATAAACAGTCTCTCGCGCTGGAGACTTTTCTCATTTTTTTTTTGTACAGTGTTGTAATTGCTCGCTTTGAAATCGTTGAGTTTGTCAATCAAAAATTCTTCAAACTTTTATATATAAATAAATATATTAAATATGAAAATTATAAAATATGAAATATACAATATAAATATGAAATAAAATATGAAATGTGCAATAAAATGCGGGCTTCCAGTTGTCCATATTTGGGTGGAGGACTACATTATTCAAAATTTCCTGGCTCTAGGTACCGTTGTTTTTTAACAATGTGAAAACGCGCATGTATTCATGCAAGCAAATTCGTTTTTATTTATTTCTTTAAATATAATACAGGGCGATAATATTTGGTGACAAAAATTTGAAAAGTAGTTCAGACTTTTATAGTGATTCAACTCAAAATCCCGTTTGGAGACTAATAGGCTTTCTGGGCTAGCGCTTCTTTAGGCTAAAAAATGGAACAATAGCTATTTCAGCTAACATTAGTGCTGCCAGTATATACTAAAAAATAAAATAGCATTCTAGAGGTGAAATAAATACAATTAGGAGCTGTAAAGGAGCGAAACGAGCTGATTCATATTTCATTCTCTGTGATTAGCTGTAAAATAAAACAATGATTTTGTGCATTAGGAAATGAAATAACTTATCTAAACTAATGACAATAAATTATCGCAAAAACGTCAAAATTTTTGTAACGTAAACTCTTTTATTAGCTGAGAACTACACAAAAAACTTACTTCTGACTTTTCTTCTAGTTAATTTTCAAATTTTAATCTATGTTCAAGGTTATAGAAGATGCATGTCATTAAAACTGTGTCCAGAAATAACATTCTAAGTGATTGCATGAATCTTTTTAAATATAAAATTTCTGAAATTTTCGAAAAATATATAATAAATAAAGGGCAAATTTGAAATCGAGAATTCAGGCACATGTTAGTTGCAGAACTGTGTGTGCGCAAAAGTTTTCGATTGTGGGTGTTGTTTCATTTTCACAGTGATACGAACATCTATGCAGAAACTTCATTTTTTTTTAAAACCAACGAAAATTAAACTCATTACCAATGGGTTTTTTATTAGGCTGATGTAGAAAATTGGAAAATATGTACTCGATTTTGAATGCTTTCACTGTCTTTCTACTGACAGAATGAATGTAGTTCCAAAATTAACTTCACTTACACTATAATAAATACAAAATACAATTATCCCGGTTTTCTCGAATATCCGCATGATTTGCGTTCCTGGCTAGTTTGGATTATTCGAGTTCTGCTGTATCTTCAATCCTGTCATTGCTTTTTGATAAAATTCAGATCTTCAGTTAAATTTACTAGTTAATGATTCTAATTTAGAACAATTTATCAAACCTATTTTTTTTCATATTTTAAAATATTTTAAAAAGGTATTTAACTAGCATGAAATTTAAAGGAAAATTGTTTTTGTTGTAGCAGTCACTCCAAATAATGTAACAGCGAATTCATGTAAAATGTTTCGCTTTTTTGATAAAAGAGGTCTTTGTAATATGCTGCAGATATTACTTTCCCGTAGGACTGCAAAATCCAAGTTTATAAAAGCTTTCTAAAAATGCAGTCTGATTTTATAGAAATTCGGGATTCTAAATTAGAATCATATTCATTTCATCTTGTCATGAAAGGAAATTTATGAACTACCCCGCACAGTTTTTCCGAAGATCTTAAAATTTTAAATAAAAGTATTGTGTTATATGTAATTAGAATGGAAAAGTTGCTGCATGAAGCCACCATATTTTATGGTCAATTCTGATATCAGTTATTTACAAAAAAAAATCTGCAGCAAGATTTTGATGTTGAGGAAAAACCAAACATTTTCCTTTGAATTTATTATTAGTAAGTTAAGAGACTTCTCAAAGAATTATAGTAAACTTGTTTCACTTTTTTTTTCTAATGCATTATAAGGTATTTCTCCCGCCTTTTAGCATGCCTTCATGGTTAGCACACTCGGAGCGTATTCGAGAGGTCCGAGGTTCGAGTCCCGGTGAGGGCGCTGCTCATTTTTCATCTTTCCTGCTGTAAAATAACTTAATGATTCTACAGTGGTGTCCGAACTAAAAAAGGTGCTGGATGATGATTCTCCATCACCAGGATTTGGCGACTGGACCCCCTAATCCCCAGTCACCCTTTAAAAGGGAGAGTTAATAAGGTATTTCTCCCACCTTCTTACCATGCGTTCGTGGTATAATGGCCAGCACACTCGGAGCGTATGCGAGAGGTCCGAGGTTCGAGTCCAGGCAAGGGCGTTGCTCATTTTTCCTGTCTCCTGCTTCGAAATAACCTAATGTCTCTACAGCATTAATAAATTATTTCATAAGGCCTGTTTCATCTGAAGAAATAAAGAAACATTTCTTTATTTTTTAAATTTATTATGCGGAAAAATCTTATGCAAAGCATTCTTAACTGGTTCTATAAATATTTATGAATCTCCCTTTAGAATTTCTGTAGAATCTCCTCTCCCAATGCTGTCTCGTTGTTCTGCTGTTCCACTTAGAAACACGAAACTTAGTCTATCCTCCTTGTTGTCCTTGAAAGCATGTACATTACTTTTAAAGCATTCAGAAAACACCCAGCTATTCTCAATGAGGTTTTTTTATGTCTCATAGTAAATATGAATGATATACGGAGATGTTAGCTTTACACAGAGACTAATTGTCACTGATTAAAAATATTCTTATAAAATAAACCAAATTTGTGAAAGATATTTTTAATAAGATGATTTTAACACATTTTCTAATCCATCATCCACAAATATGTTACAAAAAGTTAAATTATTTTTATTTTTTTTCTTCTTAGATCTGTTAAATAAGTTTTTTTTCTTACTATTAAAATGGAATTGATATTTTCAGAATCTTTTTATAGTCTATATCTTGTGTAGTTTAAAGAGACTGGAGGAAATTTTAATTCTTGTTTATAAGCCGTTTCTAAGAAAACTGGATAATGTTTTTATTCGAGTTATATTGTTTTAAACCTGATTAAGATAAAACGTATCGTCACGCTACGCTTCAATAATATATTATTTGGAGACATTCTGTCATCAAAAATTTCAAGCACCAAACTGATCTACAATTATTAGGGTTTTTATTTAAACATAGGCAAAAAGTAACATGGCTGACTACGTGAAATGCGTACTAAAATGAGACAATATTGAACTTTCCTCGTGACTAATTCTGTTTCAGATATCTATATTTATCTGATCTATATTTCAGTATATACCAATATTTAATTAAAATTTATAATTTAATTTTTAATACAGTATAAATTATGAAGTGTTTTTTTAATTTCTCTCCTCTCATCTTAAAAATTTCATATATTAATAAATTTTTGAATAAATTTTATTATTACTTACTGAATGCGATAATTTTTACGGGATTCGAATTGCTGAAAGGCTTTTAAGAGTTGAAATTATGAAGCGTTGTTTAATCATACTTTCTTCTACACAATTTTTATGAATAAAAAATCCTCTTTTTAAAAGTTAAAAATAATATAAATGATAATAAATATAGTGAAACATAGGAAGAAACTAGTTTTCTGTGGTATCGTTTAACATTTTTCAAAAGATCTCTGTATTTAAATCATTACTAATCATAAATTTAAATGCGCAATATTAATAATTTCAAAATTTTTAACATTTGTGAAAATATTTTTATTTCTTTTAAACTTAGAATTTTTTCTTAACTCATTTCATTTTTGATTTAAATTCTTTAATTTCAGTTTTTATCTTAACTTCAAAAGAATTATTTTTTCAATTTTTTACTTTCCATTCGTAGTCTTTTCTTCTAAGCATCATTATATATTGCTTAGACTGCTCACCAGCGGCCAAGCGATAAAATAGCTGAACGCTGGTAGTTTGAATCCCAGTGATCGGATCGACTACATGGGCGTCTTCATGGTTTTCACCATGCGTAAATTGCATACGAGCTAGATTTTTCCTTCGAAAAATTCTTACTTGTAGGCAAACAGCCCTCGAGTGCTTTTCAATCATCAAGTAAACCAAACTTATTACTTAGAAAAGGACTTTATATCAAACTAGCCTTACATTTTTTTATGGCGAGCAGTAGCCATTTCAGGCTTTGGCCACTACGAAGCGAAGCGTTATTTTTAAAATAACACCAGAAGGGAAGGTCATTTTTTATTATGGAGGCACCTAATAAGCGGCCACCGTTACCTCCTATGAAGGGACTAATTTTACATCCATACGTTCTCCTTGATTCGATCCCGAGACCTTCGGTAACGGCAGTCAGAGTCACTTTCCCGTCCTAGCTTTGTGTTAAAAATGAGGAAACTAAAATAGAGGAAAAAGGTAGGTAAAGGATCTTAGTTGCTTTTTCAGAGCAAAGTAAATTATCTCTAAAACATTTTATTTTACCTTAAAGAAAAGTTTTGAAAGAAATTTCGAAACTTCTGCGAGCAATCTGAAATGGATTTTAATTGAACAACAAAAATGCTTCTAGCAAAAACATTACTTTCTTTTCGTTTCCCAGTTTTAACAATTCGGCCGAACATGTCTTGTATGTTTAACCCCAAAACTTCTATCTTCAAAGGATTACGCTGAGATATTGTTGCGCAATGTGTAAATGTGGCAGGTCGTTCGTTCTCAAATAATGCTTGAGTGCACTGAGTTAACTGCGTTGCGAATTCGTATCAACATGTTTGAAAACAAAAATGACATCCTTCCTCATACGGTTTCTAAGAAAATCATGTGATTTCAACACCATGGTAAAAGTGAAAATAATTTGCTGTATAACATCCAGAAACTGATTTATAAATATTTAGCCCCGGGATAATATCTCTTGTAGATGCGTCTCCTTCTCTAACTCTTCTCAATGTATTCCAAAGTTCTAGGAATTCAGGAATAATTTTTATATCAGTATCACAGTGCAAATGGCATGGCTAAACTTTCATATCGAACACTCCCTTTGAAACGTTTTGTCAAATGTGGGAACAGGTGTTGGAATAGAAATATAGGAATAGAATACTTCTCGCACACTTTGTTGTCAACAGTTTGTAATGTTTTCATACCATCTTTTCGCAAAAAGAAAATGACTATTCTTCGCATATTCCATGGTTGCAGAAACAGGGTTATAAACATCCACCTGTTCCAGTCAAACAACTGAATCGTACTATTTTACGACGTAGCTGCATAAATATGTTTAGACTTGTCTCTGGCCGATAGCTTTCCCTGTAAGTTTTACGAAAACACTTTATACATTTTGCATGGTTTCATCTGAAAATAACGTACAGAATTCTTAATGATTTTATAACAGCCCCTAATTAATTAAGTTATGGAAAACATTTAAATAATGCAGCTGTTTTTTAACTTAATGAAGTATAGATCATCTACACGATAGTTAAAGGCCTTTATTCACGTGACATCATTAAGTTGCAAATCTGGTAGCCACTTAATCGCAGAGATTGGTTGCGCAAATTGACTTGAATTGAAATTTATAAACGAGACTTTGTTGTACGATGTTAGCCGACAGTAAGAGTGCAAGAGACAAGTTTCAGTGGCTGATTTTTTGAAGAAAGCTTTAAAAAGGAAAAATACGAAACTTAAAAAAAAATATTTTTCCTGCTTTTAGTTTTATATTTTTAAAACCTAAAATTGAAAGTATTTAAAGTTTTATAAATTTAAAATTTTATAAAAGAGTTTTGAGGTCTCCCTGAAAGTAGAGGTCCAGCGCATATTTCCCATTTGTTCTTGTGTAACTCAGAGCCTAGTAATATCAATTCGCGTCATAAAATTCATGACGTATTACTGTTTAAAGCAAAGAATAGTGAAAGAACTGTAACGTATTTTTGGAAAATTTTATGGCACAAGTAAAGTTTCTTGTATTGAAATCTTTTACATTAAAATAAGAGCTTTCGAGTCATTTTCCACCTCCCGATACCTTGTAACTACGGGAACGATAGCTGCAACAGATGGTTCCAGTCGCGTAATTTTCCCTCTTCTCTATTTGCGTTTAGCGCAGTGGTCCATTTAGCAACAAGTGGTTCTCCGATGTCTGGTAGTCCGCTATCTTATCTCGGCCTATCTTAGGCTCCCGTCAGCCACAATCAAAATATCTCTATGAGACAAAAACTTTAGTCTAATCGTAGTGTAAAAAACAGCCGTAAAAAAGGTACAATTACACATCACGTACAGAAGCGCTGCATTTGTGTTCACCTATTCGCATGTTATCTCTTTCACTCTGCCCCGTTTCCGCGGTTTTATCTGCCATGCGAATTAATGTTTTAAAACTTTAATGCTGAATGGTTATGCTTATGTAGTCAATAATGGCATGTATAAGACAATGAATAGCTTTTTTAAATTCAACATTCTTCTTAAAGAACATCAGCAAAAATGCATTCAAATAACTACCATCTAGGGAACATAGCCTGCTTTAACACAAGCCCTGTTCACTACTGGCGCAATACCATCTGAAACGAAAGAAGAAACCTTCTGAAACAGAAGAGGGTACTGGCATATCTTCACAGTTGATGTCTCATTCATCCGGCCATGCGGTTGACATCATCAGTCATCAGTTCAGTTGAAATGAGTTGATAAAAGTTGGCAGTAGCGGCTACCAAACTGCATTGTTTCTGGCGAGTTTTAAAGTAACACTTTAATAATTTCAGACGTTTTGTGGTGTGGTTATCGACATGCGTGACATAGTCGTAGGGAACTCACCACTTCAAGAGGGAATTGAAGAAGAGCTGTTACAGCAAACAGTGGCAGAAAAACAGTTAGTTTAATATGCAATGCTTCGGTAGCGGTACCAGAGCTATAAAAAAATTTTAAACGTCATCATAAAACTGTTCATAAGGATTTCAAAGATAAATATCCACTCAGGTCTGCTTTACGTAGACATAAAGTTCAGTCACTGAAATTTTCTAAAAGCTCAGCAAAGCAGTCTTTTACCTCAAAAAGGAAGTAAAGAATCACACAGAAAAATCCTTCAAAGTAATTTACATTCTTGCATCACATAAAAAGGCATATTCTACAGGGCCATTGTAAAAGAAACTATGCCGGAAATGCCAGAATCTTTATTTCGTGACATTAAAAACAAAAATGAAATAATCTCAGTTGAAAAAGATGTACGCCTGTCACAAAATACGGTTGCGTAATGAGTGGATGTGATACGACGAACCAAAACAAGCACAAATGAGATCTGATATAGAAAAATATGCGTATAATTTCCTTGTAGTTTGAGGAACCCACTAATGTTGCTGACTTAACCGCCACTTCTGATATTCACAGAAGAATGTTTCATGACTTTTCCGTGAAAGAAGCATTGTTGACCATTTTGAATTTTGTGAAACACACTCGAAGGCAGAGCATATATGACACAGTTAAAAATTATATTGCTGAAGAGAATTGTATGACATAAACGTCGTGGCAATCACAGTCAACGGTGTGTTGGCTATGATCGGGAATAATACTGAGTCTATTGAGCTCTGCAGGGAGAATGATACATTTTCCAAATTTAAGTCTTACCACTGCGTTATACATGAAAAAAACCTGGCCGCTAAAAACCTCAACCTCAATCACGTAATGACTGTTATCGTACGCATTGTAAATTTTATTCGAGAACGGTCTTTGAACCATCGACTTTTTAAAGTTTTGCTTAATGAGCTGGATACGAATACGGTGATATAGTTTACCATGTAGAAGTAAGGCAGCAGAGTCGACGAAAAGTTTCTAAGATTTGTTGGAATGCTGTCGAAAAATAAAACTTTTCTCAAATCCGAAGACATAAAAAAGTACTGCCTTGGTATTTTTCACCGATATCACATAAAACTCAGAGGTCCAATTATCACGTTACAAGGAAAAGGAAAACACGTATTGGAAATGATCAGCTCAGTACCTGCTTTTCTGTTTAAAATCAATTTGTGAAAGAGCAACTTAATGGGGAAATACTATCAACATTTTTCATCAGTTACCCTTATGATAGACCCGGAATGTATTCTGGAATATGATCCATCTGAGCATGTTGAAAACTTTCTGTTACGTAGTTCAGAATTTAAAAGAAGATTCCAAGACATGTTTTCTGTGGCGCCCATTTTATTGTTCACACACACACACACAAATAAAAAATTTCCTATTAGATACAACAGACGTGACTTCGCAATGGAAAAATTTTGTTTTATTAACGAATTGGAGGCTGAATTAGAGATTATTGTTCTTGGTATTACACTTAAAAGCACAGAAAACAAACATGTTGAAGTTTTTAAACTAGTGGATCTCATTAAATACAGAAACATATTTAGATGTGCATTAACAGTGAAAGCATTTTTTTGGGTTAACATGTCCCTGAGTCTCCATAACTTAAAACAATAAAAAACAAATACAGAAGTATGTTGACTAAGAACACGTACAAACAACATGGTATTGGTCTGCCGTGCATCAGAATGTACATCAAATTTTAAGAAGTTGTAAGAGAATATTAATAAACAAATTACTCACTAATAACAAGTTGATGCAATACTGATTTAAAGAGATATTTGATAACTTAACAGATACAGTTCTTGTATCAGTATTTAGTTTACTATTGGGTTGGCAACTAAGTAATTGCGGATTTCACTCATAGATGGCTTCAGTTGAAGTTTTAGGTTTGCAAACGTAGTACAAATGTAAAACACATTTTCTTATTTGATAGTTGGCAATTCAGCTGTGAATCAGTAAAAAACGTTTTTTGATCGGTTGCGTAGTTTTCGTTTGGCGTTCGTTGAAAAATGGAAAATCAGAAGAAACATTTTCGTCATAGTTTGCTATTTTATTTCCGCAAAGGGAAAAACGCAGCGCAAGCTCATATAAAGTTATGTGCTGTTTATGGTGACGAAGCCTTAAAAGAACGGCAGTGTCAAAATTGGTTTGCCAAATTTCGTTCTGGTGATTTTTCAGTCAAAGATGAAAAACGCTCTGGTCGTCCAGTTGAAGTTGATGACGACCTAATGAAAGCAATAATCGATTCGGATCGTCACAGTACAACACGTGCGATTGCAGAGAAGCTTCATGTATCACATACATGCATTGAAAATCACTTAAAACAACTTGGCTGTGTTCAAAAACACGATACATGGGTTCCTCACGAACTGAAAGAAACGCATATAACGCAAGGCATTAACAGCTGCGATTTGCTACAGAAACGTAATGAAAATGATCCATTTTTAAAGCGACTGATAACTGGCGATGAAAAAGGGGTTGTTTACAACAATATCAAGCGGAAAAGATCGTGGAGCAGGCCAGGTGAACCAACTCAAACAACATCAAAAGCTGATATTCATCAAAAGAAGGTTTTGTTATCAGTTTGGTGGGATTACAAACGAATTGTCTACTTTGAACTCTTATCACCCAACCGAACGATCAATTCTAATGTCTACATTGAACAACTAACGAAATTAAACAATGCAGTTGAAGAAAAGCGGCCCGAATTGACAAATCGAAAAGGTGTTGTATTCCATCATGACAATGCAAGGCCACACACGTCTTTGGTCACTCGGCAAAAATTATTGGAGCTTGGTTGGGATGTTTTGCCACATCCATTATATAGTCCTGACCTTGCACCATCTGATTACTTTTTGTTTCGATCTTTACAAAACTCCTTGAATGGTAAGAATTTCAATAATGATGATGATGATGTCAAATCGTACCTGATTCAGTTTTTTGCTAATAAAAACCAGAAGTTTTATGAATGTGGGATTATGATGCTGCCTGAAAGATGGCAAAAGGTCATTGATCAAAATGAACAATACATTACAGAATAAAGTTATTTAGTTCCATGAAAAAATTGTCTTTGATTTTCTAAAAAAAGTCCGCAATTACTTAGTTGCCAACCCAATAGTTTGTGTTTTTTTATTTTCTTATATGAAATAAAATTACTTTGAGCATACACTATATTTGGGCTTTATTTCTAGATTTTCTTCAGTTTCTTGTAGGTTCGTATTAATTTTCCTTATTATTTAAAAACACGAAATTATCCAGTAAAATCCCATATTTTCATGAAATTGCTATTTCCCAAACATAAAATACCGGGTGTCTGTTAAGCCTGACGAAAGTAACTGTTAAGGCAAAACCTTTTAGACAGCACTGGTTTAGCGTGAACTACCATCTCGAATCAGGTAGAGAAAACAGTGCTGTGCAGTGATGACGACACAAGTTACTATCGTAAATGGGCAAGGCTTACAACGGCCTTGAAGTGCCTGCTGTAAAGAAACAGAATGAAAGGTATCAAAATTTACAAAAAAAAAAAAAAAAAAAAAATAAAAAAAAAAAAAAACTAAACAAATGGAAAAAAAATGGAAAAATGGAACAGAAATTGTTTTTGTCTAGAGATATTTAAAATAAATTTTTTATACTTTACCGGTATCTGAGGAAATACTTCGAAAGTACTTGCATTTGATTATAAAGTTCAGACATTTGTGAACAGAACTTTTTTATCCTTATTGGTTTAGTATTTCGTAAGATAAAATAAAATTGTTATCAGTTCTTCTGCGGTAAATATTTCTAAAAGTTCTCTTTAGAACTTTGCACCAAGTAATTCTTAAATAATGAAGTCTTTTCTTTGTAACTAAATGCAAAATCTCCACGTAGAGTTAATTTATAATGGAAAAATGCAGTATTTTCTCTACAGTTTGGTACTAATATATTAAACAAGCAGTTCTAAACGTATAATTTTAACTTTCATATTTTGAACTTCTTAGAAATTCCTAAACGAATTAAGGCTTGTCTTAATTAATCTAAAACTGACTTTCAGGTGTCAAAATGAAATTTAAAATAAAGGATTTTTTCTTCAACTAGTTCTTCAGTTTAAAATTGTCTCAGAAGTAAAATTAAAATCTGAAACAAAGCAATTTGAGAACTGTATTATATCGATTAGCTTGATGATGTGACACAATAGTTTGCTTTTTCATTATCAGAAGTAGCTGAATGGTATTTCACTAAAATCTGTTTTAAGGATTAGTTCGAAAACAAAAATAATACAAATGTAAATAAACGTTTTAAAGATGTACAGGGATTGCATAATTAACATTACAATTTAAGTAAACTATATCGTTTTTCTTGTATTCCATTTTTGCTATTCCTTTTTACGACTGTATTGCCAATACTTAGAAGATTTTATGGTACAAAGATTCACCTTAAAGCAAAAGATGAAATTTGTTCAGTTTTACTTTGAAAACTAGTACTATTTTGACACAACAAGTATACCATGAAAACTTTAATTTTCGAACCCGTTTAGTGCTGCTCTGAATTTATCGAATGGACTAATATTTTCAGCGATAAAAAATAGCTTTCTTCAGGATATAGTAGTATGGAAAACTCATAATTTCCTGGTTTCGAAATTTAACTAGCCATCACGATAGTAAGAGTTAATCACCGCAGATTGTTTTTCTCTGAAATTATTTAAAATGAAAGGTGTCTGCAGAGTCACTGACTATATCAAAACTTAATGGGACGGTGGATTTTAAAAATTAGTTTTTTAAATTTTTGTGTTTTCAACAAGAAATTTTATGCATATACGTATTATAACATCAGTTTATGAAATACATGTTCAAAATTTCAATTTATTTTAAATTAAAAATTTTTAAAACAAATAATTAATTATTTTAATTAAAGATTTAAAATGCTCCTTGCGCACTAATTTTCAATATTTTTTCCTAATTTTTCCTTTAAGTTATTTATAAAGACTTGACAAAAGTTTTTGTATATCCGTTATTGAATATGATGGATCAGAAATTTTTAAAAAGGATTTTTGTGAACTTAAACCCAGTTTTCGGAAAAATGTCACTTTTTGTTAAACTTACCACAAATTTAAACTTCTTAATAATCTCATATCCGAAAATTCATACACAGATCTACTCTAACATATAACAAGATAGTGCCTTCCAAATATCATTCATCTTACATAATAAAAGCAAGTGTAATGTGTCTGTCTGTCTGTCTGCCTGTCTGTCCATTTGTCTGACCGAGCTCTCCAGCCAAATCTATCGCACGCAGGGACCTGGAATTTTTTACACGGAAGCACAAAGGGGCTGGCCACCAGACCTCGAAGCCCGATTTTCGATTTTTGAATTAGAAAAATTTAAAAAAAATTATTTTTTATAAAGTTTTTGTTCTTCAGTTTTTGTTTCTTAATTTGCATTATTGTGTTGCTATTATTGTGATTTGTTGCTATCATTTATTTTCAACTTATTAAATCGATTTATAACAATTGCTGGATTTATAACAATAACCGGACATGCTGCAGGCGAAGATGTGTTTATTTCAAGAATTCCTATAATCCCTTCCGATCTCCCGTTTCAGTTTAAGCGTCTACAATTCCCTGTTCGTTTGAGTTTCGCGATGAGCATTAATAAGGCACAAGGACAATCTCTCAAAGTTGTAGGGCTCGACCTCCGTAAGCCGTGTTTCTCCCATGGTCAACTGTACGTGGGTTGTTCAAGAGTTGGTAATGCCGATAATCTACACATCTTAGCTCCGAATGGAAGAACATTAAATATAGTTTATCCCGAGGCTCTCTAACGAAAAGGACAATCTAAAGAAAAATTATTGCCACTCTCCACTCTCCCAAACTAACTCTGACTGTCATGCTTTAAATGATGATGTTATTGTTTAGTGCTCTCTTGAGAGCATGAGCAATAATCCGAATGGTGCTGCTTCCCAGTGCTGCAGTACCAACAGACATTAATCGGTCAGGGGCCCTTGCGACCCCAGCCCGAGCTCCACAAACATACACAAACACTCTCCTCTTCTAATTCATTGTCATCTAAGTTTAACTTACACTTAAATTAAAAATTTAATTGGTTCTCAACTCCAAATTTCCTGTAAGCAGGATGTTTTATTTCATCCATGTTTTCGTTACTTTTTATTTTTTCTGTACTGTACTCTCTATCTTTCCCTTTCAACTCTTTCCTATCTTTGATTTTGAATTTTTTATGTTTTACTTTTCTTTAAACTTCAGACCAATGATTATAACCACATGACTACGGTTTCCTAGCATGTGCTAATATGAGGTCTGTTCTCATTTAAACTAATTTTTTAACAGATGGCTCATGGTTAGGATATATTGTTCCTTTTTATCGACGGGGAATGTTGTGTGTGTGGGGGGGGGGGAAGAGAGAGAGACAGTCTACATGTCCTACACTACTATTCCTGCGCTATTCACTTATCTGCATTTTCTAAATGCACGGGCAACGCCGGGCGGGTACAGCTAGTTGTAAACTAAAAATAACACGCATGGAACATTTTCAAGACGTACGAATTGCGAAAAAATTTGTTTTGAGAGAACCGAATTTAAAGTTTTTCTTCAAACTTACCTTTAATACATGGTCATGAGAAACAGCAAATTAACTTTAAATATTTATATGTAAACACTAGATAATATTTTCATATCATTTAACTAATTTTAATCTCATAATATTAAATATGACAAAAATAAATATATCGCAAATTGGTATGTGATTCGAAGTTATAGGTAGAAACAATTTACGCATCATATCCAATGAAACTTTTAAGATTCATCCGCATCATATGTTTTATTTTTTTTTTTTACATTTACATTTTCTTTTAATGCTTTACAATATTTTTTACTGTTTCTGTTTTTTCCAAGCAGGTAAACTTCTCTTTTTGCTTTGGTTCAAACGACGTTGATCACGCTTTTTTGCAACGAGAAGGGAAAACGACTTTGTTTCCTCCTGTTCTACGTATGTAGCATTTACATAACCAAAGTTAAATTCATTTATACTTGTCAATATTGACATTTCTAGCCTTTTTTTTTGGAAATAAACACTTCTTTTGGGCAAACATATAAATTATAACATCAGTAAATGACTGTTGAAATACAATTTTTACATTTCTTCCAAGATTTAAAGGGCAAAGTTTACGTTGTTTACACATTTTAAATGCTTGTAACTTCTTTAAAAATTATGATATTTGAACTCGGTTTTTTGCATACGATGTAGTACATACGATGTGCATACGATGTACATATATAGAATATTACTCGAATAAAAAACAAATTCAATATTTTGGTTGATTTTAAGCTACCTTTAAGTCCACCGTCCCCTTAAATGAATATTCGAAGAACATTTCACTAGTTAGGATTCGAAATTTTAACAAGAGTTATGGAAAATGAGTACAATACGTTAAGTGGGTGCTATAAATGGCCGCCATTTGCTATATGGTATTTTTAAAACATAATGCAAATATATTTCCATAAATTGCATTTAATATTAAGAAAGTAACAACATTAAATAATATTGAAAATAAAATGTTCATTACTTAAATTATAAAATTTATTTTGTGTTTCCCTAAATACAATCTCAAGCTTTTTTAATGTATTTAAAATTTCAGAAAGCTAAAATTTTGAAAAGAATTATTTCCTTTTTTTATTTTTATAGAGTAATTCACGCTATATTACTCAGAATTCCAGTATGAGGAAAATTTTAACTTCCTGCATTCTGAAAAAGTTATGACGTTATCACTTAAGGCTGATCATCAATCACGTCATCCATCTCCAAATTAATCTTCATAGTGTCAGGTATAACTTTTAAGAAAAGAAAACTACTGTTATTATAATCAAAAGTATGCACTTAATTTCTACAATTTTTGAGAATTTTATCCTGGTTCTCCTCTGAGGAAAATAAGAGATCTGTGTTACCTTGATACCCTCTCACATGACCTTATGACCCAAATGTAAAAGTTTTAAAAGAAACATTTTGAGCAAACTTTCATTCTAAGAAGACATAAAATATAAGTATCAAATATTTTATTTATTTCCATATCTGTATCTGCAACTATTTACAGATATTTTTGTCAAAATTCTAAGATAAAACAAAAGAATTCTGAAGCCTTGTTAAAGATATTGGTTTTGAATCCACACAAACTTTAGATACTTTCATGCTGCTGATATAAGAAGAAATGTAAATAACAAAACAACTTTTAATAAAAAGAAATTTTACTATTTCATCTAACATTTACCTCAGTTTATTCGCTGCCATTTTGAAATTTTCAGTCATTAATTACATTCTAAAATTCACGAAATTTAAGCAATACAGTTCAGGATAGGTTGATTTCTTTAATTTACTAACTGATTTTTTAAATGTTAGTATAAGGAACATATTTTAAATAAAACTAGGAAAACAATGAAAATTTTATTTCGAAGATTTTTATTGGTAGAATAAATTTTCTAAACCGTACAGACCTTCAAATACAAGTTCAGCCAGAAAGATGGATCATTATGTTGTGCTTTATGATATATCAATCTTTACTTAATTTTTATATCAATATAAGTAGAAGGTATTCATGTTTTAACTGTGATGGGCAAGTTAAACTTTCTATGTATTCTGAAAATAAAAAGTGATCTAATCCTCTTGGAAAAAGAATCATCAGAGCTGTTAATAGTCGCATCGGGCAAAATCACCAGAGCAATCACGCAGCAAATATTGAAATCTATTAATGCAGTATATCTCTTTGCAATCGACATCTAATTACTAGTAATATTAAAATAACAGAACTTTGGTGGTTTAAACTTAAAATTCGAAATTTAGTACTACTGTAGAGACATTAGGTTATTTAGAAGAAGGAGTTGTGAAAACTGAGCAATGCCCTCCCAGGGACTCGAACCACAGACCTCTTGGATACTCGCCGAGCGTGCTGACCACTACACCACGAAGCCATGCTATGAAGGCTGGAGAACTATCTTGTAAGATTTAAAAAATATGCAAAGGCTAACAATTTGAAAACTGAAATGTGGAAAACGTTTATGTTTTGTTCCTACCCGTTAACGGAACAAGCCTTTTCAACCAATGGACCAAAGAATTGTCAAGAACAGGATTCCCAAATTTTTAAACATTG
This sequence comes from Stegodyphus mimosarum, assembly GCA_000611955.2. NCBI lineage: Eukaryota > Metazoa > Arthropoda > Arachnida > Araneae > Eresidae > Stegodyphus > Stegodyphus mimosarum. The sequence continues at coordinate 271,062 of KK115910.1, read as the reverse complement.
CGACCCACTTTTCAGAAACCAATTCTACAGGGACTCACTTCATCCTGAGTGCCCTGAATTTCTTCACAGAAGAACAGCACTCGTTCTTTCGGAAGAAAATTTTAAAAGAGGAATTTTTGGTGAAGAAAAAAGATTTTCAATTATTCGGAAACATCTCATATTCAGAATGAACGAGGTCCCGTTGCTGCTGGTCGAGAGGGATTCAATTGTAATATGGTAAAAAAGTTTAACTTTCACGTTTATTTTGCAATATAAATTGTTAAACATTCTCGATTACTTTACTATTAAAGCGGTTAAAATCAGGTCTGTCTTTTTTGATGATCCTATGCATTTGACCAATGAAGATGGAAGGCTGGTCGTATAAAAACATATTATTGAAATGTGAATTTATAAAGAACGTTAATATTTTTAATTTTCAATATATAACTAGAGATTTACACAATTCATTTTGTCAGTCTTTAGTATCCTACTGCTTTGTGACAGTATAAGGAAACAGCAATAGCGTGTTGGACAATTACAGAAGCATATTTAAAATTATATTATGAAATGTTTCAAACGAAGCTGTTACGATTCTTATCAAAAAGCTCATCATAGCATTTCGACGTTGACAACGTCTTCATACCTGCAATGTTTTATGTTTATTTCAAATGCCATGGTTACATTCACAAAGAAAACTATTATGATGATTCAAATGTAACATGTTTTATCTAGGATACACATAAAACCCAATTACGATGATCTGAGGCTCTGGACGCAGCAATCTTTTAGAGATACCAGTGCTTGCTTTTATTGTTTTTTGAGAGAAGAAACAGTTTCAAGAATAGAAAAATACAGATTTACTAGGAATTATATAATGATTTTGGGGGCCCATAAAATTTGTGATTCTTGGCTATGGCCTTGTGGGCCTGAGCACTAACCAGGGCCCTCACACATATCATACAGAATAAGATTTCTTTACATACTATTTTGTTCCATGCTGGAGAGCAGGGCCACCACATTGTGAATAAATATCTGGTGTAAATTCAAACATGGTTTTGCAGGTATGAGTCAACGTCAGTGTTCGCAGCCGAATCTTTTCTACGCCCATGAGCGCAACTGCGACATGTTCTACAAGTGCGAAAACGGGACGCTGCGGGAAGGCCTCTGTCCGGACGGTCTGGTGTTCGATGACAAGCAAGCGCCAGACGTTCTACGATGCGATCTCCCCTTCGACATTGACTGTAGCTACAGGGCAGCATTGCGTAAGTTTTCTTTTCTTATGAGGAATGGGTTGCTTTTACTATCTACTTTCTATTTTTCTTTATGAGAATTTTTTCATATTTTCTCCAGGGTCTGGCTTTTTATCTATAAATTTCTTGCTTCGGATTTCTTTTCCTTTGCGAATGTTTCTTTTTTTCTACCTTATCAATATTCTTTCTCCTATTCCTATGAAATAGCTGGTTTTCACTTACCAATGCTTGTCATTTTATCATGTTATATTAAGTGCAGATCAATAAGGTGTAAGGTGCAACAGACATATTAACAATATGAAATATGAACAAGGATAACTACATTGAAAGTTAATAACAATTATTCCAAGTTAACGATAATGAAATAAATTTTTAAAAATTGAGAGATATTAAGAGATTATCTTTAGCCTTTCCAGTCAAATGATAATTTAAATACATAAGTGTAAGTTATTGAAGGAATTAAAACAACAAGAATGAGCGTAATAGTTATAAATTTGGAGAAGTTTCGAAGGTTTAATTGTAAGACCTTCTTCTTCAGCCGCAGAAGTGCAAATTACACTTAATTTGCACTTCTGCAGCTGAAAAATAACGTTCTATGTTTAAACATTTGAAACTAATCCTGCAAATTTATAAATATTATGCTGATTGTTGTCACTATAACTCCTCCAATAATCGCTATTCGGCGTATTAATTTTACTCACATGGGTGTAGGATTTCAATATGAGTTTAACGATAACATCAAAAGGATTATATAAATAATAGTTTTAGGGGTTTAAATAACTGTATATATGTATAGTTTTAAGAATTAGATATTTTAAGAGATTAGCTTTTAATGTATTAGCTTAAATTCTTCTTCTCAATTCGTCGAAAAGCATTAATAAAATCTGAAATAAAAATCTGATCAAATACATTTATTTACTTGTTTTAAATTGAAGTTAAAAGCATTTTCTTGTTGTTAATATACTTGCTTGTGGTCGCTTAGCAAAATTTTGAAAAACTAAAGACTTATAAAATGAAATAAATGAAGGTAAATAAAACAAAATAATGTAAATAAAACTAATTAGAAATGAATAGGAAAACTTAGATTTAACTGCATATAATTATTTACATGCATAAGATACACCAACATGATTTGGAGATAAAATAAGCAAGGATGCTTCGCGACCTTAATGTCTGTAATTCCTCAAGGTGAAAAAAGTTGCCATAGCATTCGTGCATATTTCGCAACTGTGTTTATACAAAAACGCGTTGCTGGTTCCTCAATACTGAAAATATGCTGGAACAGCATTTTGATCCACTTTCTTTTTTGCCGTTTAGAATTGGCTTAACTACAGGTTTTAGCAGTTTTATTTTTATTAACGTTTCTTCTCATGGGATGTCTGTAGAAAATTTAAAAGTTCAGTTATATCAGACTTATCTTTAATTTTTGTATCACTTAAAAAATTGTGAAGAACAATTTTTTTTAAATTTTCTTTAAAAAATGTCTAGCTGTTATAGGTTTTTTATTTTACACATACCAGGCAGTAATTATTGATTTTAAGGGTAGAAATGTTTTAGGTCAGTTTTTCTCATTTCTTAACGTGTTATGCTACACTAAAAGCGCGTTTCTTTGAAACACAACTGTGAAGATGAAGTTTTCTTTGTCTTACTTATGGATTTATTCATTCTCTTCAAATTTTACTTTAAATGCTGCAAATATTTTATATTGACACTATTTATCAATATTAAAAAAAGTAGCAGATATCTCCTTAAAATAGATACTCTTTCAATACGGTAAAAGCTAACCAAACTATTCGAATTTTAGCTGGAGGTAACTAAGACGCAAGAAAGCTGTAAATTTTACCCATGAGTAAAATGCGAAAAGGTGAAACAACTGCATGAGAATATACTAATTTTATAAGAGAGTTAAGTGTTTGAAACATAACTACCAAACTGGGATAAGAAGTAGAACTAATCTTTTCTTAGAGCTCTGGGACTTAGGATGATCGTCCAAAAATAAAAGTATAAAAATCATACGCAGCAAATGTCAAAATTATTTTATTCATATATTACTGTTTATGCAGTTAATTTATTGACAAACAGAAAAAAAAACATTCAAGTGATGGATAATAAAACATATATCCTCATTTGACATGCATATGCTTGCAAAGGGTGCACAAAAAATAAGGATGATAATTATAAGTATTTCCTTTGAAATACTTTTTATTTCCTCATATTTTCACTGGAATATTTTATTTACTTTATTGGACAATTTATTGTACGTATTCTAAATTTAATTTTTGATGTACTTCTTGTCTGAGTGACCTACAATTTGCTACATGTGTAACAGAAGTCCATCACCTTTAAAATGAAGTAAAATTCAATGTAACGTTGATTTTGATTAAATATTAAATTATTACATGTTTACGATGGAATTTTGCTTCGAGTTTAAATCTAGGCTGCAGTTGAAGGCATTTTTATGACATCTAATTGCCATTCCTCTTGATAATATTTCAATTCATGATACCAGTCTTCAAATAAAGGAAACAAATATAATGTTTTACAGTTATAGTGCTTGACTATTAAATTTCTATTATTTTTCCATTATAACCAAAATGTACCGTCAAATATTTTAATGCAGTTATTTTCCCGACAAATCAAAACTGGTTAGTATTTCAACATTATTTAATTTCATTTTCTTATATGAAGTCCAATACATAAGCGTATTCAGTCAATTATTCCTTTATTGCCCAAGAAGGATCTGCACCAAAGAAATGACTTTTGTGCTCAGTTACCTAAAGAATTATAAATTATAGAATTATAATGCTCAGTTACCTAAAGAATTATAAAGTAATTCTCCATAAATCGTGTTGAAGTTAGTAAAGTTGATATTTTAAACATTCAGTTTGTGGTTTAGCTTTTAATCTTTAATTTAGAATCAAAATTAAAGTATATAGAACGTTTAATAGTTGATACACATTGCAATATAATAGGTTGCGCACCAAGATGGAGTTATCCGAATGGGACGACATTGGCGTAAACACATTCGTTACGACAGAATATGTAAATGGTGAACTTTTGGAGACCAATGAATGATTAGCTGGAGCTTCAGCGCAATGCAACGGCGCATGCATTAATTCCACGCGAATATGGTTCCGTCGACTCACACTACGAGTCTGCGAATAGTGTAAGCAAATTTCGCATTTGAGAGAGGATGTCTGATTAAAGTAATCAGGGCCGTTAAATCACAGGATCGCTAGATATTTGGGTCGGACAAATGCTACCATTCGAAGATGTAAGTAGGAATGGATGGACTATGGCCGTACAAAGCGTCAACAATGTAGCGGTTGATCGAGAGCGACGACCGAACGCGAGGACAGAGTAATCGTGCGATCGACGCTCACATCCCTTTATCAACGATCCGACGTGTAACAGAGACATCAGTGACTGAAATGGCCATTGACAAACGACTTAGCGAACGGAAGCTGAGGTTACGGAGACCACTGCGCGAACTGCCTGTCCCCATTGTATACCGTTTGCAATGGTGCCGGCCTATTCGACCTGGGATCTCACGGACTAGAGTAAAACAGTTTTCAGCGATAATTCCCGCTTCGAAGGGATCTCCGATGATCAGCGAAACAATGTCTGGAGACGTCTAGGACAGAGGTGGGATACTCACCTGATTGTAATCCGCCACACAGCTCGATATCCAGAAGTTACGGTACGGGATGGTATTTCATTTGTCAGCTGTACCCATTTGGCTTCACCCGTGACACTCTTAGAGCACGGGGGTGCGTCAGCGAGATTACACGCCCTGTAGTTGTTGCCCTTGCGTTTTTACGGACTCCTGGGCTTGCATTTTAACAGAATAATGCACGGCCGCTTACGGCACACCTTTCTACTTCGTACTTCCCTAGTCGGCGCGATCGCCAGATATGTCCCCAATAAAGCACGTTTATACTGTGATGAGTAGACGTCTCCTACCGTCCCTGTATCGCGCCGATGTAATTGGCTGTTTGAAACGTGTATGGCAAGCAGTCTCGCAGGAATCCGCCATTTCCAATAGTCAATATTTATCCGGATAGTAGCTTGCATGAGGGCCAGACATGAGCAACGCTTCGTTTATTTTTTTCTCTTTTTGCTCTTTTTCATAAATAAAATATTTAGTTCCTATGATACTAGTGTTAGCATTTTCTTTTTCAATACATGTAAATCGGCTGTACCGATTTTCATTTCATTTGGGAAACTTTTCTTGGTGCGTCGCTTTTTATGTTATAGAGTGTATGTGAATGAGAAAACGTTTCTCAAATTTCTTTTGCATAACATACATCCCTTCAGAACGGAATATGGTAAGTATCATTTCGTAAAAAATGCCCACTGAAGCAAAAAAGGAAATTCCTTCTAGTATTATTTAGACATTTAATAAAATGGAAATAATTATGTGAGGTGAAGATAAAAACTTCTAGTGTCATTTTTAGTATTATTGCATAGCTCATTAGTATTACTTAGTATTTAGGCATAGTTCATTTAGTGTTATTTTAGTTCATAGTTCATTAGTATTATTGCATTATAAAGTTTGAAAACAAAAACACAATATAATAACCGAATCTTAAAAAAGGAAAGGGAGCTTCCCTTAATTAGATACTTCTTTCTGTTCTTGCCTTAATCAGATAGCCCTAATATACATGCATTGCCATATTAAAATATGTTAACTTTAACAATTATCATTTGCGTGTTATTTGCTTCTTCGATGAAACGGGAGATATCATCTTCCAAGAACTTAGTTACTGGGGTTAACACATGGATTCGCTAGGAGAATAGTAACGATACACACTCTTAATTAGCTTGTCGAGACATTGGGTTATTTTCGGTGTCAGGAAAGATGAAAAATGAGCAATACCCTCCCCGGGACTCGAACCACGGACCTCTCGAATACGCGCCGATCGTGCTGACCACTACACCACGAATGCATGCGAAGAAGGGAGAAATATCCCCCTTATAAGCTACAATAGTATTTTAGTGGTAGCAAGGCTACTTTTTTTCTCTTCTCGAAAAAGGTTTTAATGCCAATTTAGTCAGGTTGGAAGGGCGGCCTTTATTACGATCTGCTTCCATAAGGTGAAACTACTAATTAACTGAAATACTGCTCCAATGCGAACAAACTGAAAGAAGACTCAGCAAAAAATGTTCAACATTAACGATTTGATAAGGAATCATTTAGCAGCACGAGAAGCCTAAACCTTATGTGACTTTAAAACATAACTGTTAACATCCTCCATACTCTAACTATACTTCGGCAATAATTATTATCCATTTCTTCCATTAAAAATGTTTCTTCGCAAGAATAGTTCAACAAATAGTGCAAAATTATACTTGAAATGGTATTTAACTGATAGAAAATGGAAACATTTTAGAAAAATGCCAATATGTAGGGCTTCCAGATAAATAGAGGAAGGTAATTTATTAGAATGTATTGTAAATAGCTCAATAATAAATGTAAAGAATAAAATATTACTCATGTTTTGCTACTACTAATAACGAAATGTAAGAAATTTTGGGGGCAAACTTATATAAATAATTTGGGAATGCTGCATGGTCTACGACGATGATCCGTCAACGGCTTTGGAATTGCGTCTTTCGCTATGTGCATGATGGAAACAAAACTAATGACGTTAGAGTGTTTTCGATATAATTTTGTGACATTTGGGGGTCAAGTTACATGATATAAAATCACTGTTGAATCACTAACTGCGAAAGTTATCGATTTCTGTTGAATGTCCAGTTGGAATTACGACTATTAGATGTATGCGGAATTACATGCCACTGATTATAACTACATGCCACTGATTATAATTTTATTTGATTCGCCGATTGCGAAGATTATCGATTCCTGTTGAATGCCCAGTTGGAATTCAGAGTTTTGGATATATGCGGAATTAACATGACACTGATTTTCTTTTGTAATAAGTCTAAATATAACCACATTTTATAAAAGCAATTCTTATTACAAAAAGAATTATCTAATTTGTGTTGTGCTTACAAATTAATAAGGGATCTTTTAGTTTTCATAATCAAGAGTTTTTGTGTTTTATGATAAAGCTTCTATTTAACATATACCTCTTAACTACTTCATTTCAGAGCCTCCAATTTCGTCCGAGCACTGCCCTCGTCTTTACGGTATGTATGCCCATGAGACAGACTGTGGGCGGTTCTGGCAGTGCGTCGAGGGCCATCCGTTCGCCTTCTACTGTCCAGAGGGATTAGCTTATAATGAATATAGCGCTCATTGTGACTGGCCGGACCTGGTGGAAAACTGTGACTCTGAATGTATGTATATAACGGAACTGTGCATTATGCCTCGTAAATCTCAAATTAAATAAAAACAAAATTTATTGCTACTTCAAGAAAATATTACAGAATCCGATTATTTCTTTTTCTATTTTTTATTCTTTGTTTCATTGTATGGTAAACATATTGAAAAACAGAAAGTATAGTTGGCAAAACTTTGCAAAATAGTAATAATATACCTGCATGTAAAATATTTTATTAAAACAAAGTATTCAATGTAACTAAAATTTACAAAAAAAATTTTAGTATAAATATGTGCAACTCACTTTTATTTAAAAACCTTTTTAATTGTAGTTAAAAAGAAAGTCTTCACTGTTTCATTCTTTTGAAAAAAATGCTTTATCCTTTAAAAATTCAAAAACTTATCCATGTTATAAAGAACTAATTTATAAAGTGAAATAGAGATTAAAGAATTCATGGCTATGTTCTCCCGAACTGCCTTGTTGGCATAATGATAAAAGTGTGGGCTGCGTAGCTTTGGACAGGAAACCGAATATTGGAAAAGGCAGGGGCATTTAGAAGTGCCTTTGCGGCATGGAGTTGCTTAAAGCGTTGTAGAGACGAAAGTCCTGCCGAAACAATGTGATAAGGGAAAGAAATAGGAAACTCGTATTCGTTGCTCACGGTGCTCTCCATCAAAACTGGGAGGATGCTGGCAAACTCCTCTTGCCACCTATTAGATACCCAAGGCCATGATCAATGACAGTCCTTGGGACTCCCTTTCTTGGCCACATTCGTGGACCTGATCTGGCTGATGTTCAGGCCAGTGGGATTATCAAACCATCAGTATCTTGCGAAATATTCAAAGAAACGTTTAAAACTCTATAAAGTTTGACTTATTTTGGTAGCATAAACTAAATCAAACTTCTAACAAACTTGGAGCGAATTATCTTTTCGTCTCAAAAGAACTATTACAAATCAGCCACCCACTTGTGGCGATGAAACTTGAAGTAATAGACAAATTCAAAATTAAAACTAAGAGTAACCAATTGCTTTAACGCGACGTTGGCTCAAATTTTTCTCCGGAGTAGTAATCTATATGGTCGGAAACTATAATGCAAAGCTGAATAATAAAATCTTATCAGAGCTTATTTTTATTTCCAGCTATGCTACGCTTTAGGTGTCCGCAGCCAACTGATCAAGAGATACAAGAGTTTGGCGATCCTCGTTATCCTTTTCCAGGAGACTGTCGTAAGCATTATGTTTGCATACTGACTCCTGACGGATCCAGACAACCAAGGTTGCTTGCTTGTGATCCTGGTCTGGTATTTAATCCACAAACATCATCGTGTGACGATCCAGAGAACGTACCTGGTTGGTAAGTATCGGTGAAGATATCTCATAGATAAATACAGAAATGTACAGTAAATAACTAGAAAAACATGTAAGGTACTTTCTCCCTTCTTTCTGCATGCCTTTACGGTAGCACATTCGAAGCGTATTCGAGAGGTCCAGGTTCGAGTCCCGGCGAGAGCATTGGTCGTTTTTATGAACTCCTGCTTCAAAAAATCCTAGTGACCCTACAACAAGAAAACTAGAAAAAATTGTGGGCTTGCACCATTTTCAAAAATAACATCTGAAACATAAGCATAGAATCCATTTCCAGGTATCTCAGGGCAATTTTAGATGTTAAAGAAATCGAATATTCGTTTTTCTCTTCTTATTCAGTTACTTTAATTCCGATAAATATGCAAATTATTTACATAGTTTTTCAAGCCTGGAACAATTAATACATTTATCAATCGCGAAATCTGAGTAAGAGGAAGTAGGATTGGCAGAACCATCAAATCATAAGATTAGAAATTTAGTATAGCAGAAGTTTATGTAAACGCCTAAGCGCACAGAGGAGAGGCTTTTGATTGCTGTTTGTGGCTGTTTGTCGACCCTGTTTGCTAGATAAATAAAAGCTCTGAGAAGAATATGTTCAGGTTATCGTACAGTGTTTCACAGTACAATGTTTCCACTGTGTATGTGGGAGGCAATGAGTGAGAGAGGATTCTTAGACATCAGGATTTATGATAATCTTGGCGTTCATAGCAATGCTTTTGGAGAAAACAGCAACACCATGTAATGCGTCTTAATAATTACAAAGATAGCAACGAACATGACGATCAAAAGTCAAAACTGAACATGTGTATCGATGACCTTCACACCAACAGAGTGGAGCTGATAGAACTGCTTGGAACTGTAAGAGAAATCAAAGGGCATTTTCCTAATGTGGTTGATTCATTTACATTCAACTAAATCATTAATAGACATTTACATAGCAATGGCCTCCAAGTCAGATATTCTATTACAAATGCTTTTCCGGTTACTATTTTTCGTAAAGATCTAAATAAAAAGATTTTGTATGCATGAAGATTAGAAGTATTCGTTATTTGAGAATCAAAAACGTTCGTACATGAACCTCACAGTTACTAGTGTAGAATTTTTATGATTATTAAAAGATGTATGAAATTTATTTTAGAGCTAGCATTTTTGTTTATCTTATGTAATTCGTGTATTCGGTTAACTTAACACTTATCTCTTCAATTAAAATTCAACACTGCATTTTATTTCAGTCTACAAAAGATTTGACATTGAATTATCACCAAATGTGGCGCAAAATGTTAAGTATTCAACAGAATTCGGCCCCATTTACGCATTCCATTCTCAAAATACACTGAGATTTGCTAGGGCACAATTGGTTTTAGCCGTCTTGTGTGAATTTGGCGTGCGCACAAGCTAAAGGGAAAGCAGGATCTATTCGCTGTTATGCAAAAATTATTATTTGGCTTTTATGTAGAAGGAAATGTTCTACTAGCTATTGTTTTAGATTCGAAAGAATCTGCAGAGAGCGGGAAAGGTAGCTGAAAAGGGAACGCTAAAATCTTATTTACACTTCGCCAGACTGTACCGCATATTTTCCTGGGAAATAATTCTCTTTATTGCGAATATCAGTTCTAAAATGATTTGTGAGAATACGGTTGTGCACGATGAAAAATTTATGTCTGGAAAGTTTCAGGCGTGGCAAAGTATTTTTGAACGAGTGACAACAGTAAATTTCTCAAAGTATACCAACTCGGGAATGGAAGAAACAAATTGTCAGACCTCTCTGAATAATCACGGAATCGCTACAATAATAGAAACAGAATCGCTGCACTAATGTAATTAGCTGCTGGAGGCCTTTTAAGTATTATAACCACATACATTCTATATTTACCTTCAAGTTACTTCTGTTGAGTTATATGCGCAGAAGCTAGTTATATTCTACTGCCACTACGCCAATATCAAGCCAGATAACAATGATGCTGAACCATCATCGCTGCTGCTATAAGAAGACGTCTATGATGATGTTCTTAGATGAATCCAGATCCTCAAAGAACAATCAGATTATCTAAGATCAATCAGATTAGATGAATCCAGAATTGTTAACAGTGATTCTGGTCATCAAATGGTCTACAGAGAAGAACGAGGGACACGTTACCATCAACAATACATCTAATAAGTTGACTATTGAAGTGTAATGTTCTTTCCCTTGGTTCGAAATATAATATAATTTTATTTTAATATAGACACCAAATGTCGATTGCTGTAAATTTGGTGAGCCTTTAATTCCTAGAAAAATGTCCATCTTTAGCTACTCACAAAATCTCGCTGTTTTTCAGTCAAGAAGTGTATCCAATTAAACAGCTTCGGAAAAATAGGAGTAATACTTTCATTGTTTATTTCACCGAACAAGAAATAGCGGTTTAAGAGCTGATGTATTTCTATTCTCCTCTTATTTTGCAATTACTAATTCGGAAAATTGAACACTAGTAAGAGAATTCGGCTTTCTTTCCTGTTAGTCAATTATTCCTCTGAGCTACACGAAATTCCATCACACTGCAATAACTTTTCATTTTACTAAATGTTTCAGTAAAAGAATCTTGCTTATCTTAAAAACACACAGTTTGCTGGGTATGGAATTAGTCAAAATCCATTGTATGTTTCATGAAAATCAGTCAGTATTGTACAAATGAATTTTGATTGATTTCTTATTGGAGATGATAACCATGCATTACACATGAGCCGGGAACGGAAACTAAATAGCACATTAGTGTATGTGTTACACTCATAAATATTATTATTAGTTATCCAGCTGAGTGATTTTAATGATGATTTGAAATGTGATATAAGACACAGAACTGCGTATAACACTATGTTTAAATGCTTAGGCTTAAGCGTAGGTTTGAGGTATTATAAAATGAAAAGTATTTCTTGAACAAGTTTTGGACCTACAAAATAGGTGGCTCATCTCACTTAAACATCTGTCCCTCCTTTCTTAAGAGGGAGTGTTTATTTAGTTTTAGGTATGTTTGCCATTTTTTAGAAATTAATGAACGATCTGAGGCCTCGTTGGAATGCGCAACTGCGACTTGCGTCCCCTTTGTCTCGAGTTTGGCGCGCTTATCTATATACTATATATAAAGAAGAAAGTTTGTGTGTTTGGTCGTCCTCTATTAACTCAGTCACTACTACAGCTATCGTCACCAAACTTTCTACAATTCTTTTTTGGGCCCTGGAAAAGGTCGACGTCCACTTTTTTCCATAAAAAGAGTCAAATCAGAGAAAATTAAAACAAATCAATTAATCAGAGATAAAATTAGAGATATTAATTAAAAACTCGAAAAAACGATCATTTTCGCCCTCAGTTTTCCAAGTGGCAACAGTCTCGCAAGCTAGAGATGAAAATCTGCTTTAGTTCCAACGTTGTTGCCACTACTCGCTTTTAAATGCTAGAGTTTATTAATGAAACATTTCTAAGTTTTACTATGAAATAAAAATAGCATTGCCAAACATTAAATACATTATTCCCGATTCCAAAAATTCGTGGGAAGATATTTCGGCTATTCCCATCTTCGTACGACTTTAATCAGCCGAAATATTAATTAAAAACTTTGAAAGCGCTAATTTTTGCACTTTTTTTTCTGACTGGCAACAGTGTCGCGCGTTGGATAAAAATGCTTAATTTCGAAAATTTCGTATTTTTTGCATCGTTATTAGAGAAGGATTACGGCTGTATCGTTCTCTCTGTTGTTAGACGTATTACTCTCAATCTACGTTAACTGGCATCGGGTATTTCCGCTAGTTTTTATATAAACTAAGCAATGTACTATTTTTGCAAAATAAAAATTTATTTCTTCTGAATTTTACAGAAAGTGGGTACATTTGGTCTGAAAGACTGTACATACTGTACAAAGAAACTATAGATTTTAACATATTCTTGTAGTGGAAAAATCATTGATGTAAAAAAAAACAGCAATTATTCGAGAAAGTAAAAAAGTGATAGATATTAAACTGTTTCCGTTTTGGCATAATAGCCGAAACTTTCCAGAGTTAATTATTTCCTATATTTTTATAAATAAAGTGTTTAATAATGTCGTAATAGTCTGAAAGGAAACAATAAAATGTTCTGTTCTTTAATCAACATTACAATTTTTAGAAAAGTCTTATTTTTTTCAAGGTAAAGGCAAGCATTGACTGAAGCGGAAAGAATCCGTCAGCAGTAATTAAAAAAGGAAATAGGAAATAAATATAAAGGCATAACTTGAGTTTATTACACTGTAAATAAATTTGAAGCGTTGTCTTTTTCCACCTTTTATGAAAAGATTTTTAAACTTCTTTTCAAATTTTGCTAATGTGACTACAGAATACTACTTTTTTTTTTTTTTTTTTTTTTTTTTTATATTTGT
>KK115910.1:241243-257782 GCA_000611955.2 Stegodyphus mimosarum | reverse complement strand
TTTTTTTTTTTTTTTTTTTTTTTTTTTTTAGAATTATGCTGTGATTTCCCAGCAATGAAATTTTATACTGTTTTGGTAATTTTATTATATAAAGCAGAATATTCTATAAATAAACATTTTAAATTATATGTTATCATAATTATGGTTTTCATTTATTGTTCATATATTTTATTGATCTTATTTTTAATTTTTGTTTTTTTAAATTTTAGTCAAGGTTACTACAACAATTTGGATGCTCGAAGATTGAGAGAATTGTTTGGCCGTTGAGTCATCTTCGAAATGTTAGATCAACAGAATTAATTCAGGATAATTGAAAAAATCTCACATTTTAACGCCTGAAAATAATTCTTTATTACTATGTAAATTTAGCAATCAAAATTCTGGCTCTTTTTGTATGAAGTAATTACAAAAAGTATTAAAAAAATCTGCCTTTGTATGTATTTTAATATATTTTCTTATTAATTAAAATAATATTATCTTTGAAATGTTAAATACTTTTGTACGTTATAATTGTATTTTGGTATTTAATCAGATTAATGGCCAGTATCTCAATATTTCTGTTAGATTCTTTTACTATTTTTCAAGAGTTCTTTGTGTTTAGTTCACCACTTGTAAATTGAAGTAAGAAGGTGTTATTTTTTATAAAGTTCGTTCAAGCGAACTTGTATTGTTCATGTGAAAAAAATAATAAATCGGAAACGATATTAGAAAGGCTTTTATATATTTCATTTTTAAATATCTGTTTAATATTTTTGAAATCTCTTTGAATGATATTTATATTTTGATTGTTTTTAAAACTGGGATTTTGTTGTTGAAAGGTTCTTTGTTCGGATTAAGAAACATTTAATTTTATTTGTTTTAATTATGTACTGTTTTATGTTAAAATGTTACTGTCAGTTTATTTTTGTCGAATGTGATTTATTTTATACAGATTTCACGTTTCTATTTTCTGTTAATGTTTCTGTTAATGGTTAGAAATTATAATAAACATTCAAGTTTCGTATATGAAAGAATGTTATGCATCATTACCGCTCTGTTATTTGTGTAGTTTAAAAAATTGTACAATTTTCGCGTTCTTTTATTAATAAAAGAGTTTTTTAACAATGTTGTTTGCAGAATAATTCATGCGTCAAACACAGTTCAAGTAAATATTTTCAGACATTTATAATATTAGAAAAAGTCTAAAGTTTAATAAATAAATTTAACTTCAATAATTTGTTTTTATTAGCATTGAATTATATTGAGCAAGCTAATTTTTACATCAATGGATCAACCAGTATCCAAAAGAAATTAAGCAAATGTAATAGCAGAGTAATACATTTTCCTACTTTTATTTGTATCTTCACTTTTATTATACGGATCTCATGTGTCATAAATTGCCTATTGATAGTTTTCTTTAAGGTTAGAATTTCATATATATTTGGGTAATTTCATAATTCTCAGAGAAAATAATTAGCATCTATCTTTTATAAACAGTGGGTTTGCTGATCCTAAAATAAGATGTATTCGTGTATAAGACTACTGTTACTTTTTGAAGACGCTTTACAAGAAAAGAAAAGGTGTGCATGTGAACCATCCTCCGATGTGTACGCTTCATTTTTTAAAGGCACTGTAGGTGTAATAGTGATATTCCCTTGTGTGACATAAATGGCAGCCAATTTCTCTCGAAAATTTCCCTTCGAAGGCATTACTTCTCAGATAATAGATAATTAATAATAACAGATAATTAATAATAATGATAGATAATAGATAATTAATAGTAATAATAATAATAATAGATAATTAATAAGATAATTAATAATAAGGCAGATAATTCTCATGTGTGTCTTACTTAAATAAACAAATCCTGAAGATGTTATACAAGAAAGCTAACTGTAGACTATTATGTTGTGAGATCCAATTAGGCGGAAACTTTTTTCGACTTAATATTATTAAAAAATTTAAAAAGCAAAATAATGCAGTTCTTAAAATTTGTGCTCTACATGTAAGGTTAAGTTATTTGATTACGGCAAAGCACACGAGAGTTATGTGCTCAAGGGAAGGAATGCCTTTGTGGAAGACGTTCTAATGGGACAACCAGTTCGAACTACCAGCATTATGCCTTCTTGTTCCTTGACCACTGGTGAGACAGCTGCTCATGTATGAGAGATATACAGTGGTGGCCAAAATTGTGGACACTTTTGGAAATTTTTATGTTTTTTAACTTTGTATGCTTATAGAAAATGTTACGTTTCACAAACTGCAAACTTGTATATATCATTTTAAAGAGAATTTATTACTGAATTCAATACAAAACATAAAATTCAATTATTTGTAATGCAAAAAAGGTTATATGTACTTTAATATAAATAAAAAACACAGTTATGAAGTGGTTTGTAATGTCTAGCTTTCCTGGCCAATCATTGTTCTTGTTCTGAGAACCAATCAAATGTTAGTAACTGCCAGTAAAAGCTAACATCATGTTTACACTTGAAACAATTCATTACTTTGCTTTGTTCTGTAGAAGGAGGACCTGTATCTTATACACTGCAATTACAAGTAGGAATTTTTGTAAAAATTTTTAATATTTAGTCAAGAAGCAATGACATCAAATAAAAGAGTAGATTGGACACCTCGAAAGAGATGTAATATTATTGTGTTACGAGAAAGTGGTCTTTCTTATGCTGAAATTGCAAGACAGGTGGGTGGTTCAGTGACTACATCTGGAGTCCGAAAGTTTTCTCTACGATATCAGGAGACAAATTGAATAAAAATCAAAGAAGAAAAGGCCGAAAAAGATACACCACATCTATTGATGACAGAAGAATAAAAAGACTATGTCTCCAAGATAGAAAAATGTCATCAGCGGCCATCAGAAGTAATCTGAATGATGCTGGTGTTTCTGTCAGTTCAAGAACAATCAGGAGAAGATTAACAGATGTTGGACTGAGAGGTAGAATTCCACGAAAAAAGCCTTATCTTAATTTCCAGCAACGAAAAAATGACTACAGTGGGCAAAGGAACACATTAATTGGAAAGATGATCAGTGGTCACAAGTTATATGGAGTGATGAAACTAAGATATCGTTATTCGGTAGTGATGAGCGAAAGTATGTAAGACGTAGAATAGGAGAAGAGCTACATCCTGACTGCATTCAAGCAACTGTGAAGAACCCAGTTAGTGTTATGATTTGGTCATGCATGTCAGCAGATGGTATTGGTCGCCTTCATGTCATCGATGGGACACTGAATGTCAGAAAATACATTGACACTATTCTAGAACTAAAACTTCTACCTTCCATCAGAGATCTCTTTCCCAACAATGCTTCGTTTATTTTTCAGCAGGATTCTGCTCCTTGTCACACGGCCAAAATATCGAGAGTGGTTTCATACAAAAAGCATTAAATTGTTGTCATGGCCAGGAAACAGTCCTGACCTCAGTCCTATCGAAAATTTGTGGCGTTTGAAAACTTTTGTCCGAATGAGGAGCCCATCAAGTAAAAGGAAACTAATTGAGGCTATAATTGTTTCCTGGTATCATGCAATAACGAAAGAAGAGCTTAAAATCTTACGCTCAATGAAACGTTGATGTGAAGCTGTAATCAAAAATAAAGTGTACCCTACTAAGTACTGATAACTCACTGCAATCATCACTATCTAATGTATATCGATAACTATTATCGTTTAACTTTTTTGGTATTGCAAATAATTGAATTTTGTGTTTTGTATTGAATTCAGTAACAAATTCTCTTTAAAATGATATGTACGAGTTTGCATTTTGTGAAATGCAACGTTTTCTATAAGCATACAAAGTTCAAAAACATAAAATTTTCCAAAAGTGTCCACAATTTTGGCCACCACTGTAGTATGCAAAACAGCATTTAAGGGTAAAAGTTATTATATAAGTATGTCTCCTGCCAGTATAATATTAAGCATTTTGATGGTGACCAGTTATCGGTTGAAGATACCTAAGTCTCCCTTTTTGAAGATTTTTGCAAAGCCTAAGTCTGAACAGCACAAAGCAAATATTAATTACTATTTACTTGCATAATAAAATACTTTTTAGCTTTATGATTTTTTTAAATATTTTTCCTCTATTTAATTCTTAAACATCGTGTAAGATCAGTGTAAATATTACCCTAAGCATTTAATGCTTTATTTTATGGTTCCATTTATTATTAAAATATAGGCTGATTTAAAAAAATAGACGATATATGGGTTTTAAAAACTTATAGAAATTTAAAATACTATTTTTTGTTAAATTAGTAGCTGTAAATTTCTTCTTAGAAACTGTGAAGAAATACTAAATAGAACAGAAAATCTAATTCCACACTCAAAGCAAAACAAAAATAATATCACAAATGCATCGTTTAAATAAGAGATACTGTTGTAGGTTCGAAGTTTATGACTAACTGCTTTACGACATACGACTAACGTGATAAAAATAAAATTTTGATAAATGTGTAATATATTAAGGTGTAGGAATGTACGAAGATTAATGTGAAATTATCATCAGCACAGAAACCTCCTAGCTTCTGCATGTAGCCTAGCCTAGCTTCTGCATGTAGATGTATGTAGGCAAATAATCAACACTACATACATCTACATGCAGAAGCTAGGCTAGCATTTCTGTGGATAGATGATTGAGGTATTACTGTAACTAGATAATTACTAAGCTTCCGTCCCAATTTCTCTCTAGATAATTTCGGTTCGGCGTGTATTTTGAGTACTCACTTGTCGGACAGTACATGCTTTTTCCGGGAGCGATTACGATTACAAACATCCATGCTTTTTCCGGGATTCAAACTCGAGCCCCTCGGTAGGGCAGCGTCAATAACCGCTATCACCATCTAGGCGGCCTACTCTACATAGCAGGCGAACAGATGACAGCAGGTCAGGGCATCCGGGCAACGTACATGCACGATCAGGTGTTCCCCGAATTCTAGTCTCGGGTAGCACTTCACGGTGCCCTATAACGGCCACATAGCAATATTGTTAAATTTACATTCTTCATAGCTATTGACATTAGTGCTTAATAAATTCAAATAGATGTCTAATACACATAACGCATTAATTATAATGAAAATAAATTAAACACGTAATACTGATTACAAGAATTAGCTGACAATTATACAAAGCACAATTTAAAATTACTTAAGTTACTTTATAAGGTATTTCTCCCGCCTTCTTGACATGCATTCGTGGTGTAGTGGTCAGCACGCTCGAAGCATATTCGAGAGGTCCGTGGTTCGAATCCCGGCGAGGGCATTGCACTTCACTCTTCTGCTTTCAAAAAATACCTAATGGCTCTACAAGTGGTACCCGAACTTAAAAAATGGTGATGGATGATGATTCTGCACCACCAGGATTTGACGATTGGATCCCCTAATCCCCAGTCGCCCTTTAAAAGAGGGAGTATATAAGGTATTTCTTCCACCTTCTTGGCATGCCTTCATGGTGTAGTGGTCAGCACGCCCGACGCATATTCGGGAGGTCCGTGGTTTGTGTCCCGGCGAGGGCATTTCTCATTTTTCATATCTCCTGCTTCCAAATAACCTAATGACTCTACAACTTCATAAGAAAAATTACTGTTGCAATACTTTAAACATTGATTACAAAGTGCTACACTTATTGGGTTATTACTATCCTAAATTCAATATATAGATATATTATTCAATAAATACATTTTTTACATTGTTCGCGCGCATTATATTTAGACAGTAGTGCTTTGTAATTATAACAGTGACCTTTGTAATTATAATGGCAATTATAAGGGTGAATCTCAGTGACCTCCTTTGTATATTATACCTTACTGGACTCGACGCGAATTACGCATGATGCAGATTTTATTATGAACAATGCTAGAGAATATTCAATTAGGATTACTTTTGCGTTGCTTGGCATCACAAGGTGTTACACGCAACGTGCGCAGAAATGCTATCTAATGTATGCTACACTATATGCCTTTTCCAATGCAGTTATTGTGTGCCTTCATTACAGTCAGTACTACTATGTGTAGCACAGACATTGCATAGCAGTATTGCAGTCATTGTGTTTCATTGTGACAGTCAGTATTACTTACAGTTGTCAATATTACAGTCAGTATCGCTTTCATTGCTATGTCATTAGTACGACAGTCATTGAGTTTCATTACGGATAGTACTACAATCATTATGTGCAATAATATATACAGTGCATGTACGTATTCCTTATATGCCTTTTTCATTGCACAGGAACACACTAATCAGCATGACACAGGTCCCATGACGAAATCAACTGGACGAAATTCTTCTTCATTTGTTGTGAAAACTGAAAAACGTATTATTGTAGGTCTTTCATAAAAACGATACAGTATAAAGCGAGCGTTTGGTAAATCAGGGCATATGGACTCCAGAGCAGATTTATTTTCTTTTTTACTTCAGTTAGTTTTACTATGCCTAGAGGCATAAGGTTTATCATCAATGATATTACATGGTAGAATAGTAGCTCTCAGTGACCTGACATAAGTTTTCAGTTAGAATTATGAAATTTTCAACCAGCTGGGCAATTTAAAAAGGATAAATCTGCGACTTAATAATTTACAGCTTGACTTTTTTATTAACATTTCTAATTGATGTATTTCATATGATACTACTAAATCATGTGATTTCTAACTGAGAATTTGTACAGATATTCCAATCATTACTATAATTAATAAAAGATATTTCGAATACCATGTATAATACGTATCTGTAATAGAATAATTGTGTGCGTGGGTCTAATACAAGATTTTGACTATTTTTTCTTCAGGTTAATTTTTTAAGTGGGAATTCCATACTTTTACAGAGTTTAATTCAAATTAAACTAAATTTATACGGATCCGTGCTTTACTTATAACAGTTTGTTTATATTTCGATTGTAAGTTGACGCTTGATATCAATGCTTTTCGACATATCAATAATTTAATGAGTAAATCGTAACATCTTAGGTACCTATTGATCATTATGAAGACATGTAAAGATTACCTCATGAAAAATGAAGATTTTCATGTTTGAAGAACTTAGCACCCAAACTTCAAGCAGTTTAACAACAGCCATGAGCATTAAGCTGAACACGAGAGCGTATTTGGAATTCTAAAATTTTCAAAACAGTGGAACGCCATAATTCAGAAATAGGAATACTACGTCAAAGGAATACCGAAAAAGAAGGAGAGAACAGAAATTTGGATTTATTAGATTACGAAAAGCAGACTAGTTCTGCCTGTTCAAGGAAAATGATGACGTCGTAAGGGTTTTGTGAAGAAAACTGGCTCATCTTAGTTAAAATAACACACTGAATAAAGATTAATTGGAGGTGGCGCTAAGGCAACGAGAATCAACGTAACGGTCATAAATGTGCTGGCTCAGTTAGGAAGATTTAAATATAGAGCCTGCTTCTTCACCTGCAGAAGTGCAAGCATATTTAAATCTTTAGAACTAGTCCTGCAATGCAAATTTATGAATATTACGCTGATTCTTATTGCCTTAGCATTTCTAATAAATTAATACATGTTCGGTATAGTTGTAAGGTTTTAGTTTAAACTAACAAAGTTTTATTTTAATTTGCCTTTTTTTATCTGTTCTCATTTCAACTTCCCGTTAGAATAAGCGCACGTTTCAGCTTTATGCTAATTTGAAGTGGAGCCAAGTTGATATTTAAGCAAGAGGTATGAACCTCTCAGAGTGAGAGAGCTTTTAGTCTCAGACCACTGTTACTCTGTTCAACGTTCGCCTGACCAGCTAGTACTTAAATTTTAAGCCGTAGCGCTGTTACGCTATTACTTATTGAAGTAATTCTAAGTGAGTTAGTATTAGCTAAATCTTGCGACGCACCATTTAGCATAGAGTCCAACCTCGCGTTTATAGCTCTGTGAGCAACGACGATTTAATTTCTACTTAGCTTTAGTTTAAATTATTTGATTGTTCAGTTTAAGACCCAAGTGCGGTCGTTATTTTCTGTATCCCTCCCGAGTTGGGAAGTGGCTGTATATAATTGTGGTTTAATAAAAGAGGATTTTAAATCTTTCTCAAATGCAGTTTCTTCTACCACTAAACCACAGTTTTCTACCACAGAACATAGCTGTATTCAGCTCCCTGTTCCAGATCAGGACTCAGTTTAATTCACGAATATGTTCGCCAAGAATATGCACCGAACACTCAGTCCTGACATAGGGAAAAGAATGAAACTTCCCATGAGCCAAAACAAGTTCGCTGGGTTTCATTGTTTTTGAAATGCTACGATAACGCAGCGACAATGCAGAATACTTTTTTCAATAATTATATTATTATAATAAAAATAACTAAAATTGAACATTATAAAAAAAATAACTAAAAGAAATTACGTTTCACTTCCAAGATTTATTTAATGTAGCAGTAATTCTAAATTATCCTATCAAAAAGCAAAACACACTTTATCTTCACATAGTGTAAATTTCAAACAATGAAAATTTGGTCATTAAGGCCATCTTGAGAAAAGTCTTTCAAAAAGCTTCCTCCCAATAAGGGGTGGTGAAAAAAAAAATCGGATTAATTGGCTTCCTGTCACTAAACGTCTGACGGAGGAAAAGCTGGTTAGTAGTTTTCCTGTCGGTAAAGTGCTAGCAGAGAAAAAACAATTCATTTGGCTTTCAGTACTAAGAACGGCAAGTACAGCAGTAGAAGTCTTTGGAAAAAATTCCTGTTTTAAGACCTAGTTTATAAAATACGAAAGACGCAAACTTTTTTTTAATGCGTAATATATGTATTAAAAAAGTTTTCCTGCATGCGATCTTCTGAAATGTAACTCGAGCTAAATCAAAATTCGCAATTAAGAATGTAGGTTTCAGTGAGTCTACAAAAATGGTGCAGATCAAATCACTAATGTCCAAATTTCAAAATAAATTTCCCATTGATCTGTTATTTCGATTACCTAGGAAAAATATCAGAAAGATTTTGCCGCAGTGTCGAAGAGCTTAATATAGAAGAAATGAGCCTTAAGATTTGATTTCTGTTGCTGATGTAAATATCCATTACTAATTATAGACTTTTGCTCGGATTCACGTTACGACTAAGAAAAAAAGAAATCGGACCGCAATTATATGTTTGAAATGTAAACTAAATAAAAATGTAGTATATTTAAATTTACCAACTTTAGTTCTTTGCAGCACGCAGATCTCGATGAATTTTGTCTTCCTGGGTATTTTCATGCTTTCTCCTAATATTACATGCTTCTTTAGAAAGTCTTCCGAGAAGGCATTCCTTCCTTAAGACAGATAGTCCTTATGTCTCAGTGGCCCATCAATGGCCAAGCAGTAAAACTACTGAGCACTGGTAGTTCGATACGGGCTTAAATTTTGCCAGATTGACTGGCTGCTTGGAAGCTTTTGTGGCTTTCCCCATATGTGACGTGAATACGAATAATTGTCTCCCACGAAGGCATCCCTTTCCTTATGCAGGCATCCCTTTCCTTATATTTTAATTTTATAACAGTTATTTTAATTTAGTTAACCTGTAATTAGTATTTTTGATGCTGGGAGACGGGAAAAAATAGCAGTGCCCTCGCCGGTACTCGAACTTCTGTCCTCTCGAATACGCTTCAAGTGTGCTGGCCATTACACCCCGAAGGCATGCTAAGAAGGCGGGAGAAATACCTTACAAACCTTTCCTATCTTGCCTCGTTTCAACTTACAACTCCCTACCAGAATGAGTTTTTAGAATCGTGTTGAATGCAGACGAGGAAGAAATAGTGTAAAAGGAAAGTTCAACATACTTCATGAGAGAGAGCTAGGAATCCTGAGTAGCGCGCGTTTGCCTTTGGACTAACTGCTGCTACGCTCGGCCGTATATTACGTGCCTTTTGATAGTTCGTTGACTAATTTAAAACTAAGGGCTAACTCCGTTAGATCTGCGTTAGCTTCAGCTAAATCTCTTAATTATAGTTAGTTCTTATTTCTTATTTTTGACTTCAAGCCCGAGTGGAGGCTTTGTTGTAAGCCCGAAGAAAGGCGCCGACTGTTCATCTTATTTTGAGTGAAATAAACTATGTTCCTGGATAAATAAAAATGAGGAACTCCCCACCGTGATTTAAAAAAAAATCTAATCCAAAGCTAATCTCAAATGCTTTTTCGTATTCGACTAAACAACTAAAATTAGATTCGAAATTAGCTTTCTCTGGCGAATTTATGCTATTTATGTATCATTCGCTGAAACTCCACTTGGGCGTTTAGTCTATTTTTGCAGAATACCAGCGTTCAAGTATAAAAAGAAATTTTCATGCTCTTTTCTCGTAAAGAATTCAAAATAATCCTGATTCGTTGAACAAATGCATACATGCTTGAACATGACAAGAGCAGCTTCAGCTATTTTTTTCCCATTAAACTGTTAATTATAATCAACATGTCGAAGCTGTGTATACAGCAGTATTGTAATAAAGAATCATTATTAAACATTTGACGAACAAAGGTGTCATTTTAGACTTAAACATCAGTTTGAAATAAATACCTCTATCAGACTAGAGTGTATAAATGGTGCAACTCTTTTCGAAAAAGAGACTGAGAGATGAAAATGAAACGCACGCTGGTTGATTGGGAACCGCTGCTGACGTAGACAAACTAAGCTAGTCAGAAATCTTCCCTTCTTCACCACGTACTTTCGAGATGTAATTGGAAACACGTATAACTATCGTGAGGTCCAACATCTAAATTCTGACCAGTCACACTTGTGGCCAATCACGTATTGCGGTGACTCTGGCCAGTCACTCCAATATGCCAATATTCAGCCATTTTTTTTGCATCCCACTGAATCTAGAAGCTTTAGTTTGATAGATGCTAATAAAACGTTTGATGGACGTTACTAGTGATAACTAAAGATTCATATTCAAGATTTTCGAGAGAAAGCTTTGATCTGATTTTCCATTTTGTTTCATACAGAAAAAAAAAATGGCGATAAATATATGCTTTCAAAAAGAAACTACATGAACAGGAAACATTCTTGAAAAAAAGGAAACATTTATGAGAAAAGTACAGCATCTTAAATCCCTCTGAATGAATTTTCTTCACAGTGAGTATCAGAGACCAATTCTGCGTATTGCTTTTGCAAGTTCACAGGTAACATGATGTTAGCTTTTACTAATATATATGTTACTTTTTCAAGCTCGTAAGTAACTTCATTATCAACTAAGAAAGGTGTAGCAAATATTGTATTTGTTACTTTCTAAAATCTTGAAATTCATCCACAAAGGCATTTGAGAGAAAATTTCCTGCTTTATTTGTGCTAATCATTTTGCATTCGTTTTTGTGTCTTTTTTTTTTTTTTTTTTTTTTTTTGTCAGCCCAAAGGGAGTTAGCTCAAAAGGGCTATTAATTTCGTTCTGCCACTTTGCGTTGAAAACCTTAAATGTCCGTTTCACTTTTCAAATTGTTGCCACCAAATATTATCGCTCTGTGTTAAATTTAAAAGCAATTAAATAATGAAGATTCTGCATAAATGTATGTACGTTTCTCGCATTGTGACAAAACAACGGTAACTAGAGCCATCAAATTTTGAATAACGTAATCATCCTCCGAATATGGGTATCTGGAAGCCCTAATTTGGAATTTGTTTTATTATTCATTTCATACTTTGTAACACTTTAACGGAATGAATTTTGTTTAACAAACTCAGTTATTTCAAAGTGAGTAATGACAGCACTGTATAGGGGGGGAAGAAAAGAAATCCTGAAAAGTTTCAGATTTTAAATTACGTCCAAAGAGACTTTTTTTTTAACATTTTGTGTGTTACCTTATATCATGATCTTCGCCCTTAAACCATAAAATTCAGTTTAATAGCAATATCACAAAATAATTTTAAATTGAGCCTATCTTTAGAATTTCCGATACACAGTCTCGCGCGTTGGATATAAATGTGTTTTTCTGTACAACATTGCCATTGCTCGCTTTGAAATTCTTGAGTTCGTTAATCGTTCGTTAAAATTTGTTCAATTTTTTACAAAATATGAAATCGATAATAAAATAAATTTCAAATTTGTGCTTCCAGATGCCCATAATCGCAGTAGGATTACATCATTCAAAGTTGGATAGCTCTAGGTACCGCCGTTTTATCACAATGCGAGAAACATACATACATTTACGCAGATTTAATTTCTTCAAATATACTTAATACAGGGCGGTAATATTTGGTGGCAACAATTTGAAAAGTGAAACGGACATTCAGAGTGATTCGACACAAAATAGCAAAACGAAAACAATAGTAATTCAAGGACAAAGCCCTTTGGACTAAAAACATTTTTATTTTCAGCGCGCGAGACTGTGTATCGAAAATTCTAAAGATATGCTCATATTAAAATTATTTTGCGATATTGCAGTTGAATTGAATTAAGTGCGAAGAACATGATATTTAATAAATAAGGGTAACACATAAAACGTTAAAAAAACACCCTTTTGAGCGTAATGTGAAATCTGAAAGCTTTCAGACTTTTTTTACATTTATTTAATTTTTTTTTAACATTTGATCGTAAGAAGGTATTAAAGCATAGCAAACAATTGCAGTCACAAACCGAATAGGCTACTTCTGTTTAGATTGCACGTCAAATGTGATTAAACGAGCAGCCAGAGCAGATAAGTACACACTTCCTATAGCAATCTTTACAGTATATGTAGTTTACAAACTCTTAAGGCTTGCTTTAATAGTTGTTGACTGGAAAATAAAATTCGAAGGACGATCTTTAAAATAGCTATAACAGCTGATAAAATACAATAAAATAATACAAAGTAATATAATAGTCAATAAAATTGATAAAACATATTATTAGTTTACATGTACAAAGTAAAAGAGTGGGACCCCCAAAACGAAAATAATGAACAGGCAAAAGAAAGAAGAAAAGCTCTCAAAACTAGACAACTTTGTTATAAATCATAATATCCAGAAAAAAAAATTGGTAGACACCGTCTTTGCCAGTAAGGTTGAACAGACTGAAAGAAAACTGTATTATCGGCCGAAGTCATCTCTACAAGTAAAGTTGACAACAAAGGTTCAGAAGAAACATATATAAGCACATCAGCAGATATAATTAATTGTGTAGGTAAAAATATTAATGATTACATGAGATGATTTTTATTAATTATGATGAAAATTAGGAAAACCTATGGGCTCATCTCCAAAAGATAATAAAAAGGAAACAGGCATTTTAGTGCAGCATATCATCCATGACGAAGACAGACAAGTCTCACGACATTGGTTGTATTACTAAATTAAAATGGTTGTGTTACTCTATTGGGTGACGAATACTTGTTGGTTGTTTTCTAACTCTGATACTATGCATATAAAATCGCGACCTCTTAAAAACAGGCTCTTCAAACTAATGTGTAAAGATTAGGGAAGCCACCATGAATCTCTCCTACTACGCTTCTCCTGCTCACCTGAAGTTGTAGAGCCATTAGGATTTATTTGGAAGCAGGAGTTATAAAAAACGAGCAGTGCTTTCGACGGGACTTGAACCATGGACCTCTCGAATACGCGCCGAGCGTGCTGACCACTACACCACGAAAACATACGAAGAAGAATGGAGAAATACCTTATAAAGTAAGGTGGTTGTTTTGAAGAAAAGCTTTGACGTTCTTTTAAGAAAGCTTTCACGGTTGATAGAAATGCACATAGAGGTAGCAGATTTTTGTTGGATCACAACCCTCTACTGGTGATGGTTTTAAATGATGAAGCCTGGGTATGCAAACTGGCTTATTTGGCCGACATTTTTAGCAAAATGAAAAAACAAATGCCACAGTTTTTGATGCAAACGCCGAATTCTTCTAAGCAAAAACTTTTGTACTGCATGGGAAAGCAAGATATCGATTTCTCCCCTCTTATCAAAAGTATCTGGAGGGAAAATAGTATCAGGATTTAAGAAACAATACAGAAAAATATTCAGGTGCGTGTTCAAACTTCGAAAGACTCGTTTGAACATTATTTCAAGACAGCTCAAGAAAGATGCTTGATGGCTTTACATGGGTTCTGAATGTGTGCATATGAACAAAATATCACCGAGTTTAAATGCTGCAGAATATAAGGTTGCTATAGACTGAACAACTCACAGCGAATTAAAAATCGCGTTTTAAAGTCTACTAGAGTTTTTGCTGCATTCGCAAGATGAATTCAAAATCTTGCCTGAAGAAGCAAATTAATATTGCTCACTTTCTCAAACTCAAGCATTGCTACCTTTTCCTGTTTCTCTGAAGCGGAATTCTTCGGCTATGCAAATACCAAAACAAAGCACAAAAGCGGCTTAAATGCAAAACCAGACATTTACCTGCAGTTTTCATCAGTGGATCCTAAAATTCGGAGCCTGTGCCCCAAAATGCCGTAAATTAAGTTAAAACAATAAAATTAAATTGAAATTATTTTCTCATTGAGAAATAAATAATGGATGGTTATCTAGTTTTATTGAATTTAACATAATAGCTAAACTGAAGGAGCTGCGTTTATTGTATGGCCTTTTTTGATTTTGTTCTCACCAGTAACTATTTGTAACGCAAATGCTTAGAGGCTTTTAAATAACATTTTCCGTACGACAATATTAAGGAGAGTTGTAGAGAGTTTGTGTACTTAGTCGTAGTTGAGAATAAAATGAGATAAGGTAAATATCAAAGTTTTTAAAATATTGTATGAGTACTGTGCAGTTATTTAAACATCTCTTTAAATTACACTTCATTACTGTCTAATTTCTCTTGCGCCCCTCCCCATGTATTATTTCTAAATACCGTTAACTTGTAGGACATAGAAAGGATCTAAGGGTTACCGCCATAGATTTTTGACTCTAAAAAGGGGGCTCCGCCAGCCAACACTGTTGGGAACCGTTGGCGTAGACCGTATCAATGGGATCTGAGAAGCGCATAGTTTCCGAAGGTTAACCGTACTGGGGATAAATGAGAAAAGCTGATGCGTACACCCCGTGACTTCCTTGTACGAAATATTAAGCTATACATTTTTATTCCTGCACTTCATTTAAACTTATTTCCTTGAATTTCATTAGAGATATGCTATTTCTCATTCAATTAATTCAGTTCTCCATTCGCGGCAAAGCAAAAATACGTAAAAACCCAAATATTTTCATTAAAAATTTAAAGATACAGAAAAGCATAAAAAACCCAATACAGTTAAAACAAATTTTAGAATTAAAATTACAGTTTCTAAGCAAAAACAGACAATTCGGCCAGCAGGCAAGAAGCAGATTTTTCGGTGCACAAAGAAGTTTCCTTGTGATCCCAGTCGGTAAAAAGACATAGAAGGTGCGGAAAGAATTAATTCACTATTCTGTTAAGTTTCAAATTAAAAAAAACAAGAAAAAAATCTGAAAGATTTCAGATTTTAAATTACGTCCAAAGACGCGTTTTTTTAACGTTTCGTGTGCTACCTTTTTTTATTAAATATCATGTACTACGTACTCAAACCATAAAATTCAGTTCAAAATCAATATCGCAAAATCATTTTAAAATGAACATATCTTTAGAATTTCCGTAAGTCTCGTGCGCTGCAGATAAAAATGTTTTTTTTTTTCCGTACAGTGTTGCCATTGCTCGCTTTGAAATCATTTAGTTTGTTAATCAGAAATTCGTTGAAATGTTACAAAACATAAAATCGATAATAAAGCAAATTTCAAATTCAAAATTAGGGCTTCCAGATGCCCATATTCGCAGTAGGATTACGTCATTCAAAATTCGATGGCTCTAGGTTTTATCACAATGCGAGAAACATGCATACATTTATGCAGATTTTTCATTTTTTAAAATTTAATGCAGAGCGATAACATTTAGTGGCAACAATTTGAAAAGTGATACGCTGTTTTTGTGTTTCCGACGCAAAATCGCAAAACGAAAGTAATAGTCCTTCGGGACTAAATCCCTTTGGACTAACAAATAGGGCTGCTATGTCAAAAAAACATTAGGCTTAACCGCAATTAAACAACATTTAAATTGTTCATAGTTCTACAAATGTTGCATGCAGATTAACTAAAGACATAAAAACCTTAACCGAAAGGTAAGAACAACATAATTTAATCATTTTTAAAGCAAAAAATGAACAATTTACCAACATATAAGACTAAAAAACTAAGCTTACTAAGCCGAGTAACAGAGTGGAACCAAGTGCAACCAAAAAGGGAGGTAAGCAGCTACATGCTATAGCAGTCCTATATATACAAATTTTCAGCGTTCTGAGGCTAATCGTTTTTGAGTTATGCGAGATATATACGTAGGTACTTACGTACAGACGCCACGAAAAAAATCTCTTCTGAATACATTTTAAATTAGTATTATAATTCGTTACGGGAAAAAGAGAGCTTTATTCTGTGATTATGTACAGATGTCGCCCAAAAACATCGTTAAATTGCATTCGATAGCCGTCAAATGGATATTTTCGTTGAAATATGGTACCCGGAATTTTTCGTGATTATAATACTCCTTTACTTCGTACATGAAGTAAAAATAATCTAATTGTAGATATTAATAAAAGCTGGATTACCACTAATAATAAAGAAAAACTTACATCTTTCGCTGTTATATTAGAAAAATCGTTTT
>KK115910.1:220276-236955 GCA_000611955.2 Stegodyphus mimosarum | reverse complement strand
ATACGCATTCATATATATATATATAATATATAATCAAGAGATAATAATCAAATCTGAATTAGATCATGAAAGACGGTAACATTCTAACAGGAAATGCACATATCCAGATTAAAACAAAAATATTTCAAAATTGAAACAAAAAAATTCAAAAGCAGTTCAAAACCTTAAATAAAATATAACTAACGGAGAAGCCCGCCAGATGAGTGGGTTAAAGCCATATCAATATTTATACGTTTTATTTACAAATGAAGAGGAAATACGTAAAAACATTTCAACATGAATGATATCAGTTTATTCTTTCCAAGCAACAACCAATTGGTAAATATTTTTTTTTTTTTTGTTGCCAATCCAAAAAGCAAAATCCTTTGACACTTCAGGTTAATACATATATGTATGACGTTGTGATTTAAATTGAATCTAATATAACAACATTTTCTCAATCTCAGTAAACGAATTAAAACGACAATAACATATCATGTTACGTATCCTAACCTGAAAGAAACAAATTGCCATCAGCAGCTATTTATTTAAAATGCTGACATTTTCGACATACAATGACGTCACATG
The DNA here is from genome assembly GCA_000611955.2 of Stegodyphus mimosarum. NCBI lineage: Eukaryota > Metazoa > Arthropoda > Arachnida > Araneae > Eresidae > Stegodyphus > Stegodyphus mimosarum. Next base: position 236,388 of record KK115910.1, on the reverse strand, counting down.
TAATCGCGGGCTGTCTTCAACCCCAGAATATGACCTCACTTAATAATAATGTGTTTGATGTTTGGCAGTGCTATTTTTATTTCATATTTTGGAAAACTTACAAATTATAGATTAACAAATTCTACGATTGGAAAGTGAGCAGTGGCAAAGCTTTTTGAAATATAGTAAATTTTTATCTCAGCTAGCGGGATTGTTGCCACTCGGAAAAATGAGTGCAAAAATGAATGTTTTGAGAGTTCTTAATTAATATCTCGGCTGATTCAATTCGCACGAAGATGAGAATGGTCGAACAGGCTTTCCACGAATTTTTGGAATCCACACTAATATATTTAATGTTTGAGAATGTTATTTTTGTTTTATATTTTATAAAACTTACAATTTTTTTATTAATAAACTCTGCGATCTGAAAGCGAACAGTGGCAACACATTTCGAAATGAAGCACATTTTTATATCCAGCGTCCGCGACCCTGGCCTCTCGGAAAAATGAGTGCGAAAATTAGCATTTTCAGAGTTTTTAATCAATATCTCGGCTGATTAAAATCGTTCGAAGATGAGAATGATCGAAATGGTTTTCACGAATTTTCAGAATCCGGTGTTACCTCTCTCGAAACTCAATTCCCCGCCGTTCCGGAAGAGATAATGCCACAAACAAACAAACAAACAAGCAGACAGATGAGCACATATTTCAATAATATAGATAAAATTGTTTAAAACTGCTTAGTACAACCCAACGGGTTTCAAGCGCGTGGTCAGTACAAGACAGAGTTAAGAAATTGGCAAATGGCAACAGCAAGAAAAATTTTAAAAAGAATTTTTTTAGAATTTTAGAATAACATTATCAAGCTTAATAACGTTACAGTTCCAAGAGAAAAATGCATCAAATATTTAGCAGTCTTGCTGGACAAGAAACTCACCTTTAGACCGCACGTTCAATATATCAGAAACAAAGCGCATAATGCCTTTATGGCCATTTATGCGTTACTCGGACGAAATTCAAAATTACATCTAAATACGGAAAGGATAATTTAGTTACAGGCTATTAGGCCAATCCTACTATACGCAGGCCGCTACAGCACGATCAAATAGGCAATTATTGCAAAAATTTCAAAATAAGCTTTTACGCATAATTACAAACTCTCCGTAGTTCGTACGCAACACGGTTATTCACACCAATATTAAAATTTTGCCTCTAGACAGTGAAATACTCAAGCTGTCTCATAATTTCTTTAAAAAATGTGACAATGACAATAATGAGACTGTGAGAAATATTGGAAATTACGATACTTAGTGAGTCAACGTTTCAAGCGACCTAGGACGATACACCACGATGTTAAGTAGTGATCGATCTAAATAGTGTATATAGTTAGTTTTTACATTATTAGTTTCATTATTTTTTCATTAATTTTAACTAGTGGAAGTACCCGATGCCAGTTAAATTAGGTTGAAAGTAATGCATCTAACAACAGAGAGAACGATACAGCCGTAATTCTTCTCTAATAAGGATGCAAAAAATACGATTCATAGTCATACATTTTTCAGTATGATGCGATATGGAACCCACATCAGTGGCACACAGTTTTTAATGATTTTCATTTTTCTTATCAAATGGTCGTAAAAGCTCAAGTTCCATCCAATATTTCACCTATATTCAATTTTAGTCGATTGAATGTGCAAAACATTTATCATAATTGATCAGAAATCAGTAACGCGAACAAACAAACAAACAGACAAGACATCGTTCTTTATATATATATATAGATTTTGTAAAACTTATAAATTTTTGATTAACAAATTGTACGATTTGAAAGCGAGCAGTAGCAACACTTTTCGAAATAAAGCCTTTTCATCTCGATTGGGAACGATAGCTACAGCTAGTGACTGAGCTATTAGCGAACAAACACACATTCAGACTTTCTCCTTTATATAATAGATTATTCCTGGCAAAGCAGGATTTTTGGGCTTTGCACCCGTCAAAGCGGGTATAAACTGAATGATTGAGCATTAATTGTGTGTACTGAAACGTTATTACTCTCTAATGGCTTATTAATACTTCACGCATAGCATTACGATATCCAGACCTCGCTGAGACTTCACTGCAGATGGACGATGCTGCCACGGGGATTCAAAGATATTACCAAAATGCCATAAAATTGCTAAAAGTTACAACTCTGCTATTGGAGATGCAACACAGCTGGTGTTTAATATTCTCATACACATTTATCAGTCTATAAAGATGCTACAATTTAAGATGCCATTAATAGTAAGCCTTAGCTGTATAATACAGAGAAAAAAAAAAGGCAAAACTCATTTGATATTTTACAGAAGCAGGCCACAATCATTTCCATTTAACACAGACAGAACCATTTCTGACTGTGTATTTAAAAATTTGTGTCTATATGCCATGATTAAAAATAAAAATATGCATAATATTATCTAACTGCTCACTACAGAACTAAAACTCTCTTAATTCATTATTTCTATTTATATAAACTTATTGCCTTTTTGATAAAGATGCTCTGCATTTATATACGACAATAAGCTCTCGAATGATTAAAAAACTTTTATAAGCGTAAAAAATTCAGATATGTTGAAAGATAGGAACAAAGAATAGGGAACGAATCATTTTTAGATTTTGCTTCAATGTATATGTTCAAAAGTTTTCCTTTATCTTTGGAATTTACACGCTTGAAACTAAAGCAGGTATATCACAGAACACCGAATCTGCCACTTTCAAATCTATTGATAATTTATATGAATAATTAAAAACAAATTATATATCTAGTCTAGTTAATGTATTGCATGCGAACGTAATATTTTGGCAATTCAAAGTTCAATTACCATTATCATCAAGGAAACTAAATTCCAGAATCATAAAACATTTAGAAATGAGTTAATTGTCAGAGTTTTTAGTTAGCTTCTTATTTTAAGAACGCTGTTTACATTTGCATTGGACACCTACAACATGTTGAAATGAGAGAAGGATTTATCTCATAAATCACAGGAGGAAAGCTTGGCGTCGGATGTCAAGGTGAACTTGTTTCTATTCGAGACATCAGCTTAGTTCTGTTTTATAAAACAGGTGGCTAAAAGACTTTGTAATGAGTTAAAAACGTGAGTACAAACGTGACCTCAAGTACTGGTACCTGAAAGGAAAACATCTTGCTGCAGCAAGAATAGCCAATTAAGAACAGAAAACGAGCTCTAGCAAGGGAATCATGGCTAATTAGAATGCGACTGTGTCAAGTCAGTGCAAACGTATGAGCAACGACAGTTAAAAATATTAGAAAGTTTTCTTTGTGACTGTGGTTTCGCAATGCACACTGGAAAATTTGCTCACTTTGGGTTCATATATGTAGATTTCTAATGCCTTGTCTTAGAAATACTAATACTGTACTAATACTGTCTTAGAAATACTAATACCTTTCTAATACTGTCATTTACGTCGAAGATACATTCCTTGACAATGGTTATATTAGGTTACCGGATCAACGCACGACGTATATCTCCTAATGGGAGGGATGCTTTCGTCAACGACTTTTTTAAAGAAACTACTTTGGAATCATATTACACATGGGCAAAACCACGTAAACCATCTGTGCACTCAACTTCGCCGGGATCGAAATATCCGTGCTAGTAGTTTTATCGACTTAACTTTTGGTGGGCTTTTCCGGACAACGTAGTTTAGTTATTTCCGCATTATAAGAATCAGCGTAAATTAAGAAAACATTGTTATGTAAATCTATAAACAATTACTGATAACCGTATATAATTCAAATATTTATGGATAATATAGTGTTTATGGCTATGAAAAAAATAAATGTAATAAGAACATTTCTGTAAAATACTTGTAATCGTTGATATAATGCTATTTGTAGCATTTTAACAATTTAAGAGAATATTTACAGTGGTTTAAGAGGTCTAAACCTCCACTCGCCGCTCTTGCTTCTCTCCACTTATTTAAGTACTGAAAAACATTGCACAGTATTGAAGTACGAAAAGTAAAGATGAAACTTTACGACCGTAAAAAAAATTTAAATAATAGTAAAATAATGGCAAATGTTTTCATTTTATGTCCCCTGGTTTCAAAGTCGAAGTTACTCTAAATTGGCAAATGTTAAAAACTCCTGGAAAACACTTTGCCTCCTTTTTTACTTTTATGTAATATTATTTGTAATTTAGTAATCAAAAGAGTTTTAAAAACTGAAAATGTCCCAAATTCCCTCGTTTACTTTTTTAATAAAATCGCCCATTAAAATTTTATCGAAAGTAAATAAAAAGAAAATAATTAAGTAAGATCTGATTAAATTTTAAAAAAAAACTTTGGCATGAGTTCAAGAATTCTATATCATAAATATACATACACACGCACACCAACAAAAGAAAAAGAGGAAAATCAAAGAATTTTAGGTTTGATTTGGTTTAGTTCATTATGGTAAAACACACTAGGGTTATCTTCCTAAAGCAAGGAATGCCTTCGTAGAGAACTTTCCGAGGAAAAATGACACCTATACACGTTACACATCGGGAAAACCACAGAAACGCCCCTGCAGCTAACCAGTTCCCCTGAATTCGAACCCAGGTCAGAACTACCACTCTTTATCGAGTTTACCACTGGGCTGCTGGTGGGCCTTGAAAAGTTCTATAAAAAATAAAAATTTCCAATTTAAACTGAAGCTTAGCTAATAAAATTAATGTTACAGTGCTTTGTATTAATAAATAAAGTTCTATCTTTTCATAATTCTTGCTATATTCAAGAGTTTAAATAAAACCTTCGAATCTTTATTATGTCATGTTTTAAAATTATTGCTCTCTTTCTCTCTCTTCGTTCGAAATAAAAACATGCATTTGTTTAAATACATAAATGTTAAACTACAAAAAGAAGCATTTTTTCAATTTCTAAATTTTAGTTATTCTGTGCAAGGGATCATAATATTTTGCAATCTTAGTTTATTCCAATTTTGATCGAAAGCTTTTGAGAGTTGCTTGTATAAGTATCATACAAAATCAACCTAATTAACCACAGAATTTACAAATCTTATGTTTTGATTTGGCTTGATTGATTACTGCAAAGCACTCGAGAGCTATCTAGCTAAGAGAAGGGATGGCTTTGTGGAGGACTTTCTAAGAGCAACTGGCTCGTATACATGCTATAGATGAGGAAAATCACGAAAACGGTCATGCAGCCAGCTCGTTTGCTGGGATTCGAACCCGAACATTACTATTAGTGTTTAGGGACTTTACCGCTCAGCCACTTACAAATCTATATGCATGATAATGATTTGGATACATACTAGCAGCATTTTCTACAGTCCATGGAAATTCACAGGAAATATTATAATCAATAAAAAAAAGCGACCTTTTCGCTTGTAAGTGAAAGTTACTAAACTTTCATAACTTTAACACTGAACAGCAACCAATAGCCATGTTAAACAAAAACTTGGAATTTTCTCAAATTTGAGCATGCTGGACATGTAATGCATGGCAAAAATCTTTCATTAGTTTTAACTTCAAATGTCCTGAAAGTTTATTAATCTGAGATTAATGTTGTTGTTGGGAAAAGAGAACGATTTGTCCATGTTATAAACATTAGTTTCATTGTAATGTTTTCGGTTAATAACATAAATTTGTCAAATATTCTTATTTGCTCTGATTTATTATCTACGTGACAGAGAAAATTTTGGAATGCATGGAAGGAATTAGTCAGTTGCGAAGGTACTTCCTGAATGAATATGACGATATTCAGCCATCAAATTTTGGCTTTAACATTAAATCGTAAAAAGTTATTTAATTGATTTAAAAGGAAAACTAAACCTTTAAATTTAATGATAATAGTTAATCTTTTAAGAAATTTTCTCTCGTTTTCACCATCCAAAAAATTTTAAGCAAATTTATTTAGCAAAAAATATGCAGAAAGTAAATTAAATTCTGAATAATTTACAATGTTCTGAATAATTTACAATTTTAAATTTCAAATTTTTAATTGCACCAGTTGGCCGGGTATCATTAAGAATATAAAAATGTTTATTAGCTTTTTAATGCTAGCTATTTAATTTCACATATTATTTTTATTCTGCTAAAATAACTCAAAACATTTGGTAAGCTATAAGCTGATAAGTTATGAAATTAAGCTTCCTCAGTTTATGAAAATTGACATTAAGAAAATGTCTTTAAAAAAGAAAAATATTTGATAATATTATCAGCTTGATTTTTAAAAGGAATATTCAGCTTGAACATAATTTGAATCAGTTCTAAAATGATGCGAAACAAAATGTACCTTTCACAACCACAAAAGCGTGTTTGTCGCAAAGCTTTAAAACCACGTACCATACTTTTCAAACCAAGAACAGCAAGGTTCATTAATAGAAGACTAATTGGGTGCAACATACATCAAAAGCACGATTATTAGACTTAAACAGAAAATAAATTTGTTATTGTTCTTGATACTGTAATACATTCAACATTCAGTATTTGAAATAGCTTATGAAAAAACGTAATATTTCATAACCAGACTTAAACAAAAGTATTAATAATAGACAGTAGATGGCAGCACCAGCAACTGTATGAGAAAAATGTACAATATCTTGTAGTAAATAATGCAAATTAATCCTCAGACAGGTAATATTAATTACTTTAGACAAAAAATACATTTGCGACATTTCAAGGCACTATCCAGGTTTTCCTTTGCATATAAAAATTAGTAATTATATAATAGTTATTAATTAATTAATATTAGAGTAATTTTCAACATATTGAATTCTCTCTGATACAAACCAGCAGTTCTAGAATGAAGGGAATGATGATAAATAAAATGGACTTACTCATTCAAATTTATTTATTTATTATTTATTTACTTTTGGAGTCCATTAAAAATTTCTGATGTAGATAGATGCATATCCATTTATTCATACCATTATATCGAAAATTGGAATAGCGAATTCATTTCAAAGATAAATAGTGGGTAAATCGGAGGTGGTGGAACTTCAGAAAATTTTATATTAAATTTAGTATTCTTAAAATTAGGTTAGAGAAGTCTAAAATATTCTAAAATCAGGAAAACAGTTCATATATGAAAAGCAAGGGGGGAGGAATCATTAACAACTTGCACTATGAATTTTATTTAGTAATTTCAAAAATACTCTCGAAATATTACTGTTGTATCTTTACAGTGTGGGTTCAGGTGCAGGATGCAATGAGAACGGACTAGTTAACAACACAAACATTTATTTCTAACTACCAAGACAGACATAGCGACGCGTTTTTTTACATTACACCTTAGTCTCGTATCCAGACGTTGTCCGGATATAAAAGTACTGATACTCTTGAAGTCAGATGCTACACCCCTCCCCACTTATTTAGAGATTCAATCTCTGAGGAGCTTTGCGGATGCGCGAAGATCGTCTAAGTTCTGGCTGGGGCTGCTGCAAGTCTTTATCAGGATTTACTGGAATAACTGGTTCAGTTTTCCTCGGAACTGACGATGTTTCAAGTCCGGCTGAAGTTTGCACAGCTTCACTTCTTTGTTCGATGTCCTTGTCCTGAACCCGTGGCTTTACGTTGACATCTGAAGTAGTAACCACACGAGGTTTATAGATTACCGGTGCAGACGGAACCTCGCTCCCTACTGATCTGATTTGATCGATGTGCCGGCGCAATAAAGTTCCTTGAACATCAATGGTATAATGCAGGCGCTTCATCTTTATTTGTCACTGTGCCAATTTTCCATCGAGAATTTGCCGATCTATAATCCCGAATGGCACTTTTTCTCCGATCTCAAAAGTTCTGTCTTTGAAATTGTAAGTATCCCTCGGATGCGTTCTTCCACTCATCGTCTAAGATTTGGAACATCAAAATCAATCCGATTTCTAATTTCTCTATTTAAGAATAACATTGCAGGATTTAACAAGGTTGTCATATTCGGTGCCTTCCTATAATTCATGAGAAATATGGCAAGTTTTTGCTTATATTTCCTGGATAACCTTGCATTGTACGTAACGCTGTTTAACGGCGTAAACGTACCGCTCTGCTTGCCCGTTACTTGCCGGTTTAAATGGAGCATACATTTTCTGTTTAATTCCATTATTTCTCATAAAAGTTTCAAATTCGCCTGATGTGAACTGAGGACCATTGTCACTTACTACTACAAAAGGCAGTCCGTATCTTGAAAAACAGTCTCTCAAACATTCAGCTGCGTGAAAGGAATTTGTTGACTTTAAAGGATACACTTCTAGCCATTTAGAATGTGCGTCAACTATAATCAAGATCATTCGTTCAAAAATAGGGCCTGCAAAATCTATGTGAATACGTTCCCAAGGTTCACTTGGATATTCCCAGTGATGGACCTTTGCCCTTACTGGATCTGATTTAAACTTAATACAATCAGCACAGTTTTTAGAAACTTCTTCAATATCATAATCAATTCCCTTCCAAAAGACGTAGGATCTGGCGATTGCCTTCATTTTAACGATTCCTAAATGTCCTTGGTGCCACTCTTCGAGAATTTTAACTCGGAGCTTTTCCGGAACAACTACCCTCTGACCATTCATTATACAGTCATCTTCTAAAGTGTACTCTGCTTCCCTACCTTCCAAACTTTCTCCAGATTTTAATTTCATATAAAGAATACTTAATTCTTCATCAGCTCGTGTTTCCCGAGATTTCTCCCAAACTGTTCCATGAAGAGATTCAATTTGTGAGAGTTGGAATATTTCAACATCATCCTTAATGCTTAAATCTTCGGCCTTAAGAGGTAGGCGTGACATGCGGTCAGCATTACCATGTTCTTTGGTGTTTCGATACACAATATCAAACTGATATGCCTGCAATATTAGTGCATAATGTAAAAGTTGGGTGGCTGTGAGGATATGAAGCCCTCTTTTCAACTTGAAAATAGCCACTAAAGATTTATGATCTGTGACGAGAGAAAATCGTCTTCCCTTTAGATATAGATAAAACTTTTTGACAGCCCGAACAATTGACAGTGCTTCTTTATCGATTTGGGCGTATTTCTGCTCTGTGGTAGTCAGTGTCCTCGATGCGAAGGCTATAGGCCTTTCCGTTCCATCGGACAAACATGCGAGAGCACTGCCTCAAGACCTACCGGAGATGCATCAGTAGCTAGCATTAAGGGTAATGTGGGATCGTAATGCGTTAAAACTCTGTCTGAACAAATTTCTTTTTTTTATATTTTCAAAAGCGATTTGGCAGGTTTTTGACCAATTCCATTTAACAGTTACAATATATATTCATTGAAGTTAAATATACTTGATTTTTTTTTTTATTTTCGGCCAATCAACCGTTTATCTAAAACGGTTTGAACTTCATGATAATAAATCAAGCATCTTCCTAACACCAGCTTTTAATAAGATGCTTGATTTATTTATTTCCGTATTCTTCCATTACTTTCTTCTGCACCACCAATTACAGCACGCATGCGTGCAGAAAGGAGGGAGAAAATGTAGAGTCGTTAGATTTTTTTGTTACTGGAGACATGAAAAATATACAATGCTCTCGCCGGGACTCGAACCTGGACCTCTCGAATACACACCGAGTGTGCTACCGTTACACCACAAAGGGAAGGAAGAAAATGCCTTATTGCCCTCCTTTTAAGGGCGACTGGGGATTAGGGGACCTCCTTTTTCTCATAAAGACACTGGTGAAGTGTTGCCATTCATCAACCGCCACTTCCGCTCGTTTATGTATAGTGCATTATATCATTGCTTAAAGTGTTTTCATGTATTATTTCTTGTATATATGTATATTTTGACGTTTACTTATTTAGTTATCAGCGTTCATTTTTAAACGATTTGTGGATTTGTATGTATATTTGACAAGCGTCAGACTTGCTTTGATAGTTTAATATTTTAGTGCTTAATATGTTTTATTAGAGTGCATGCTTTTTTGTGTATAACGAAAAACATTTGAGTGTTTTTTTATAGTTTTATTATATTGTAAATTTTTATGTCTGTACTGTTTTTATCGTATAATAAATCGTATAATAAATTGAATACTAAATAATGATTGAACAGACTGATTGCATGAGATTTTCGTGGTTTCCCTCATGTGTCACTTCAATACGGACCAGTCTTTTCAAGTCATTTCTGTATTTTATGTTAGAAGGGCTCCAAGAAGGCATATAATAATAAATCTCAAAATAAAGAAACACAAATTAAGTAAACTAGAACTAGACCTACAGAACATGTTACAGGGAGGGAGACACATATGTTAAATGTAAGGCTACTTTCACAGGAGATTCTCGGGATTCCACAAATGCACTAATTAAATAAATGTTTAAATAGAAATTTAATTGAATACATATGAATTTACATAGAATACATATGAATTTACATAGAATACATATGAATACATAGAAATTTAATTGAATACATGCTATATATATGCATATGTACTACATACATACATGTATACATACATACATGCATGCATGCAGAAAAACAGGCATACAAGCATACATACAACAAGTTAAAAGAAAAAAAGTGTTACTGAAATAAACTGTTACTTATGAAAAGAAAAAAATTTTACTCAATTAAAATTTTAAAAAAATCTGATGAAACTTATTCATGTATGTTCCGAAAATTTTAATTAAAAAAAAATTTTGCTCAAATGAAATTAAAAAAAAAATCCTCCAGATGGTGTTTATAGCTTAAGAGGCTGTGTTATTTAAATCCTAATGCGGTGTTGCTATGGTTACCCGGGTCATTAGAGTCAACTCTCTTTGGCAAAAAATTCCATTTTCACCTCGGCGAGAATCCTGCCAAAGGTAACAACCCTTAATTCTGACGTCAGAAATCCAGTGCAACGGTCAGCTCCATCTGTTGCAAAAGGCTACTTTCATATTTCTCAAAATTTACTCTTAAGATGTTTAAGTACAGTAATGACTATCAAGGGACATGATATGTCCACGTCAATGCTTTCTTCTTGTAATGCTGTGTAACTTAATATAATAATCTGCTAATGTAATAAGAGTAAGTACATAATAGTTTCTTTGTACTTATTTATCTACTGATGTTTTTCATGTGGTTTATTATATTAATGTTATTAGCTTACTTGATTTTGAATTATATTTCATGGATGGTAACTCATTTATTGTGAGAATGCCAAGATATTTAGATTTACATGAAATTCTGTGATCACTTTTTAAATTATTTCATAAATGACTTAATGATGAGCCAATGTGTGTATACATTCATGTGTAATTATTAAAGATCAATAGTAAACAACCAGAATTACATAACCACACTGTAAGAACAGGCAAGATATACTTTACGAGAAAATTAACTAATATTTTTGGGTATCAGATGCTATTCTTTATATGTGAACTGCTTAAACAATTAAGATAAAGACATTTTCATTATACTCTTAAAAATATACATTACAGAAAGCATATGCAACTAAAATCTTATTTCTCATATTGAAAAATATTTTCGCCAAATTCATTTTCCTTTCTTAGGATAATTAAAACATGAATTGACAAATTAATAGTGGTCGCTGACATTATTAATGGATTCAAAAGATCATAGTAAAGTTCAAAGTAAAAGTTCACTGGGGTCTTGTCTGGACACCGGTCGAGATCAATGTCGGAAAACCAGGCGGGATTGTCTTTCCATTCGACAGCAGACTGGAGAGCTAATCTGACCCCTTCAAATTCCGTGGGGGAAAAATGAAGTGGGAATTCCTTGCTGAAGTGACGTTTATTGCATAGCAACATGGACCTTATAAGGTCCCCTCTACATTGTTCGAGGCTCAGGGGAAGGGAATAGGTTGTTGTCAAAAGTGCTGTTTCGCACGTGTTTATAACTCAGGAGGGCGGTAGTAAAATTAAAAAACAAATTACCAACAAGTTCGAGTAAATGGTGAATTTTTTTGAAAAAATCCGCAGCTGTTAAGCGGTAAACTTGATAGCACATTCAATAAAGACCACAGAAAAAAGAAATGGGAAGCGTTAATGGATATTTCAAACGCAGAAAGAAATGGTCTTTCCAAACTGCAGATATGTGAAGAAACGTAAGCATCATTTCACGTATGATATTTTGCAAAATGGAAATTTTCTAAAAGGTTTCATGCTTGTAAACTATACAACAGGAACTTTCCGATTAATTTTTTTTATTTTTTGCCTTAAAAGGTTACTCAACAATGTCATAAATCAAATCACAGCAATGTCATAAAGATAGCGTCGCGTACGCGTGTTTAGTATTCCTATTGAATTTGAATTAAAATTTAATTTTTAGAATGATTATATCAATAATTTTATTCATTATTCATGAAATTATACCTATCATGTAACTACAAATATACTATGTATCTTAGATATCAATAAGCAGAAAACTTTGGAATCATGCATTAAAAAGAGATTTACCAGTGAGTAAAAATATAACAAATTTTTAACAGAAGTAATAGAAAGGAAATATATATATATAACTATAGGTTAATTCACAAAGCATATGATCTTGTATATGACAATTCCACACACACATAGACACACCCAAGTTGTGTCTATGTGTATAAGACCCAAGTTGTGTCTATGTGTGTGTATTCATATATATATACACATATACACACAAAAAGAAACAAAATAATATATAATATATAAAATGGAAGGAAAAACTACATAAGAACTGTACATGAAGCGAATGTCGAGACTTTCTCTTTATATAAATAAACCTTGGCATTCTTCGGTATCATTAGATGCAATTATAGATACGTGGATACCATCTACAGCGCTGAAGGCACCGAAAAATCCAACTTTCGATTGAATCTTAATTTGATTTTGTTTTGTTGAAAACTATTTACTGTAAATTTTGTCCACTTGGTGAAAATACCAGAACAAATAGCATCTGTAACTTCTCAAATACATCAACTGGCATATTTCCTGGCTCAGCCCTATATATTTGTCATTACCAACATATCTCTGGTAACTTCCAGAGGCATAAAGGTTCAAGGCAAAAAAACCTGTTTTAAATAAACAGGTATGAATACATTTATACTCCTTTTTACATCGATCCTACCAGCTTCCGAGCGGTAAAATTACTGAAATCTGGTAGTTCTATCCGAGATTGAATCTCGTGAACGGGCTGGCTGCATGGGCGTCATTGTAGTTGAAGCTACTGCCATTTGCATCACTACAGACACCAATATAACATACTGTGGCTGCCGTACAGGCGGACCTAGAAACGTTACTTACGCTTGGTACACATGTCATTATAGGTGGAGACTTGAACACACGACACCGCGCTTGGAACTGCTCCAATTGTAATACTACAGGCAAATTAATCTACAGGTTAGCCGGTTCAGCTCGATTTAACATTGCATTTCCAAAAACCCCAACACGGTATGCTGCTGGGTCTACGGCTATTATTGACTTCTTCCTGCTCAGGAATGTCAGCTCTCCGCTGGATATTTCTGTGCTGGATGAATTGTCATCTGACCATAACCCGGTCAGAATTATCCTGGACGTCAGTAGTTTTACCACGACAGACAACAGAGCCTTTCGTATTGACTGGCAAACTTATGCCAAAGCTCTAAACAACATCCAGTACTCTATTCCAACGGTACACTCGGGGAGTGACATTGATAATTTGGTCAAGGATTTTACTTGCCAACTTCAATCAGCAGTCAACAAGGCCAGGGTTGAAGTTAAACCTGGTAAAATCTTCCAACCTTCACAACTTCGACTGCTGCGTCGCCAAAGAAATGCTGCCAGAAGGCAATACCAGCGTACAAGGCACCCGGCGGATAAAAGTCTCCTCAACCAACTGAATGAGGCAGTCAAGTCTCTTACAAACAAACTTGCACAAGACAGCTGGACCAGCTACCTCGGATCACTTTCCACTGAGGATAACTCCCTGTGGAAAGCTGTGAGGAGGTACAAAAAATGCTACAATTCCATTCCGCCCCTTAATGGGCCCCAAACAGATCCATTACACTGCAACTAGGAAAGCAGAACTCTTAGCAAAGCATCTGGAATCTCAGTTCTTCATAAACAACATTTCAGATACAAACACAGAACAGCTTATTGCTGACTTTCACAACAAATACATAACAAGCCCCCACACAGACAACATTATCTCAGTCATGCCATCAGAGGTCTGTGGATACATCAGGAAGTTAGCAAACAAGAAAAGTCTAGGTATTGATGGTATCACAAATCAAATGATTAAAAAATTTCCAGTTAAAACCATCTTCTACTTTACCAGAATTGCTAATTACATCTTGAAGTTACAACATTATCCTGACGTCTGGAAGACAGCAAAAATAGTTCCTATACTGAAGCCACAGAAGCCTGCGAATGCACCGGAATCATATAGACCCATAAGCCTGCTATGTTCAATAAGTAAACTGATGGAAGCTGTGATATGACACAGACTGAACACCTATCTACTGGAAAACAAGATCATCATACCGTACCAGTTTGGGTTCCGTCAGAAACATTCTACTGCGCACCAATTATATAGAGTGGTGGAGCATATCAGCGAAGGATTGCAGAAGCGCAGGGTGACTGGTGGCTTGTTCCTGGATATAGCTAAGGCCTTCGATCGAGTATGGCTGGATACCCTCATATACAAATTACACAACCTGGGATTACCAGGCTACATCATAAACACAATTAAGTCCTACCTGACAGGTAGACACTTTGTCGTTCATGTTTCAGGTTCACTTTCCATAAGCCGGCCTATCCAGGCTGGAGTCCCACAAGGGTCCCTCCAGGGCCCCACTCTATTCAACATTTATGTGAACGACATACCCACTACACCCAACACTGCACTCGCAATGTATGCTGATGACACTGCGATCCTTACACAAAATGCATTTGTTGATCCAGGTTTACAACACCTACAAGAACACACCCAAGCACTAGAGGCTTGGCTAGTCCGATGGAAAATAAAAGTCAACGTTGGCAAAACCAATGCTATATTGTTCACTAAGAAAAGAAAATCTCCGGATTGTCTACAAATTATATGGTGAAAGTATCCCTTGGGTCAAGCAGGTCCCTTCGCTAAATCTCTCACATGGAACCCACACATTAAACATATTATTAGTAAGTTTCGAGCGCGTAAAGCGTCACTATTCCCTTTAATGGCTCGAAACAGCGTTCTTTCTATCGACAACAAGTTGCTCATTTACAAATCCGTGTTGCGTCCCATCATTAGCTACGCCTGCCCAGTTTGGGCGTATTCCTGCAAGTCTTTAAGAAAAAATTTACAGGCAGCCCAAAATGGGGCACTCAGACAAATATGTAATGCCCCTTGGTATGTTCGAAACAAGCAGCTCCACAAGGAGCTTAACGTTGAGGAAATTAAAATATTCTACAGCCGCCTTGCGCGGAAATTTTTTGAGCAGCAGGCGTTAATTGACAATCCTGTGATTACCAATTATAGTTATGATTGTAACGACCCATTGTATATAAAGCGCCCTAGGGCCATCATGTGTAATAATCTAGTTTAATAATTATGTATTATGTAAAATATGTATTATAACTTATCATGTATATATTAGTTCTTTGTATCTCATAATCAGTATGTTTATGCACCCTTATTTCACCTAGTGGCACCAAAAGTCTCGCACTTGCCTATTATTGTTATGCATATGTTCTCTTTACATGTTTTCTGTGCCTGACCTACTTTCTACTACAAATAATGAATTTTTATTTACATAGAAAATATTAAGTACAATTTCATGATAATTATGCATTTCCCTTATAAGTTTATGATCTCTAAGATCCATTCTGTTACAATTCACAATATTCGTAACTATACTTACCTGTTCGATGTGGGGTATGGTTCTTAGAACCTAGGCACCCTGGTGTTCGGCATCGCAGTTACATGGAGGACCAATACAACTGCCATTACCAACATATCTCCGGTACCTTCTAGAAGCATAAATTTAAAGCACACAAAACCTGTTATAAATAAATAAATAACTATATATATATATAAACCTATAATTCATAATAATTTACGATAAGAAAGCTTTCTATATACCATCCTCAAGGAACACAGAAATTCAATTTAAATGATGAAAGAGAAACAATTTAGTCAAAATTTTAATTAATACTTTAAAATGAGTATTTTCTAGACCTCCTTTGATTTAAAAAGAT
>KK115910.1:199293-213794 GCA_000611955.2 Stegodyphus mimosarum | reverse complement strand
ATAAAATGTGTAAGTATTACGACATAAAATGTAAATAATTAATTTAAACCTAACTGACAAATATTTTAATGATCGTAATGTTCGTTTTGCATATTATTTTATTATCTTTTTGGGGCAACAGTTTCCATACTAATTTATGCTTTAGAATTCTATGTTTTGTTTACAATAGGTTTTCGCGGAGCGTGTCGGGAAGGTTGCAATTAATTGCAAAGATGTTTCGCAGAAACGCGCCGAATTGGCGATTTTCAAAACATCGCCAAGCAGTGGGCTAAAGCGCATGTTCACCGAATTTTTTTTAAAAGGGCATTAAAATTACAAACGGTACCATGTACACACCGTTCCGTTTTAACTTAAAAAAAAATCTGAGAATTGCACAATGTAGGCAACGTACACAAATGAACGAAATAAGCTAAAATAACGAAAATAAATTACAAGAAAATGCCATGTGCACAGTGTTCCTTTTAAACTTAAAAAAAACTTCAGCGAATTGCACAATGTACGCAACGTGCACAAATCAACAAAATAAGCTAAAATAACGAAAATAAATTACAAGAAAATGCCATGTGCACAGCGTTCCGTTTTAACTTAAAAAAAACATCAGCGAATTGCACAATGTAGGCAATGTGCACAAATCAACAAAATAAAAAAATAAAATCACCACACTTACAACAAACAAAATATGTAGCAATTAAACCAGCTTTCATACACCAATCACCGCACGTTCCCCTTGCACTTCCAATAAAGTAATAAATGTACATGTACATTCACTCACCTCTCTCAGCTACTTAGTAAATCCATAGCGACTTGGTATTTCGCGAAATATACGTACGAAAATAGCAAACACTCAATAGAAAAACACCGCATTCAAAGAATAAAACGAGAACTTAAATAACTACTCAAATAAACACATAAGAATTTCGAATAAACCGCTACGTCATCTCACATTACCAATAAAACCGTTCTTTATAAAATAGGAAATACGCATGCGCGAAAACTACATGTTTCCATAGCTTCAAAATACCCAGTCAGCCATATTCGCGGATATACGGAGTTACCCATGTTCGCGCGTTTATTGCTCATTAAAAAACAATCGCCACCAAGCAGTGGGCTAAAGCGCATTCCAACCAAAATTTATTACTCAGTATGTGAGGCATACAGAATTCCTGAGCAGCATCCAAGAACTATTTAAAATTATTTGGTGAAAATGCGCTTTATCCCACTGCTTGGCGATGTTTTGAAAATCGCCAATTCGGCGCGTTTCTGCGAAAGGTCTTTGCAATTGCAACCTTCCCGACACGCTCCGCGAAAACCTATTGTAAACAAAACATAGAATTCTAAAGCATAAATTAGTATGGAAACTGTTGCCCCAAAAAGATAATAAAATAATATGCAAAACGAACATTATGATCATTAAAATATTTGTCAGTTAGGTTTAAATTAGTTATTTACATTTTATGTTGTAATACTTACACATTTTATGCCGTTACATAACCTTCCCGACACTCTCCGCGAAAATGTAACCAAAATGGCATCGAAGAAAGAAGGAATTTTTTTTAAAAGGGCATTAAAATTATAGTGCACTATATTAAAATTACAAACGATACCATGTACACACCGTTCCGTTTTAACTTAAAAAAAACTTCAGCAAATTGCACAATGTAAGCAAGGTGCACAAATGAACAAAATAAGCTAAAATAACGAAAATAAATTACAAGAAAATGCCATGTGCACAACGTTCCTTTTAAACTTAAAAAAACTTCAGCGAATTGCACAATGTAGGCAACGTACAAACAGTCAGCCATGTTGGCGGATATACGGAGTTACCCATGTTGGCGCGTTTATTGCTCATTCAAAAACAACCGCCGCCAAGCAGTGGGCTAAAGCACATTCCAACCAATTATTTTAACTAGGATCTCTATACTTTCGTCAGCCACATAAATTCACGAAAGTAAAACTGAAAAATGTTCTCCATACTGGTAGACTGTCGACAGCATTTCTTTCGAAAATCCTTTTTTATTACACCCCACATGTCTTCCATAGTGTTGATATGAACTCTGGTTTTCAAATCCTTAAATAATAAAAAGTATTAAATCATTGCTATTTAAATCTTCATTTACACACCAAACAATCAATGTTTTCTTTTCTGATCATTCTAAAGTGTACAGAAACTTCAGGTTAATCGTACCACCAGCAGGCATTTTATGCTGCAAAGCACAAAATAAAAAACGTACTTCCTAATCAACATCCAACACATAAATAAGCCCTTACAAATATTTTCCCATCAGTCGAATTCACCGCAATCACATGATAATAGGGTTTCCAGGCTTAATTCAATATGCAATAGAAGGAAGACAAAATTTAGCGGAACAACTTGTCTTTTGTCGTCAATAATGTATACCAGATGTTATTAACCTAGGCTAAAATTATCTTCACTGATTCTAAAGAATTTCAGTTAATGTAGCATACTGCACCTGCTCTTTAATTTCTTAATTTGATCCAGCTTATTATTTTTTGCAGAATGTTGTTATTATAGCAATTTTATAAAAGTTAAAGCTTGAACTTTTGATTGTGTTGGTTCTGGAGCTGCAAAAGGATCTACAAAGCGAAAGCATGCTTCATTGTTCATTAAACAAAAAGTGAAATTGCTGCGAAAGTGGATAAAGGCATATTCGTCTCAAAATTATCCAAGGAGTATGGCATTGGAAAGTCAATTGCATATGACAAATAAAAAAGAAGTTTAAAAAAGTAATTATGGATTCTGACACCCACTTGCAATGAATAACAGAAAAATTATTCGTTATGCTAAAAGTGACGATCATGACAAAGTGATGATCGACTAGTAAAAAAATGCTTTTAAAAGTCTTTAATAACTTTTAATTGAATTTTCAAACATTTGTAAAGCCAGTTCATTTTGTTCTTGATCAGAAATGTTTTTTATTCCTATAGATTCAATGTCCCAAAACGATTCGACACTTTTTAAAAGCTTCTCTTCTATGCTTACGTTTAAACAGGTATCGTGCAAATGAAAATCCAAAGAAGAAAATCTGCCTTGTACACACTAACCAAACAAGGTTTTCATCGCTACGGCATTACTGTTTATCCTTTTTCTTTCTTCACTTGCTATTTTCCATATAATATCCGCGCCGATTAAAACGGAAATCTCATGACTCATTCTGTCGGCGCTGCTGGGGTCTGTCAGAGTGATGCCGAATGTTTGGATTAACACACACACTTTCATAATGTTTACCGCGGCAATTTCTGCAGGAAAATTGTTTGTTCTTACAATTGATTGCTAAATGTTTACATCCAAAACACAGGAAACACCTTCCAGTACGTCTCAAAAAATTGCGTTTCTCTTCGGAATTCACTTCGGTACATTTGTATTTCATATGATCTTCTTTACCACAAAATATGCATTTGTATCCGATCGTTGACAAAGCCGAAGTAGTCGGAACTTTCGATTTATAATTTGGATAAGCTATCGAGCGTTGTTCATGTTGACGAACGTACTGTTTCTGATTTTTTTTCGCACATTTCATTAAACTTGCAGCTTCTCGGCAATTAACTTCCTTTTTTAAAAATTCTATAAGTTCCTTTATATCAAATCCTGCTTTCATTTTTCGATTTCGATTAAATTCTAAATTTAATTCCTCTGGAAATTTTTGCAAAATTATAGGACACAAAATATTTCCATAACTTCCAGAAGTAACGTTCAACGATTCTAAACTTCTGATGTTGACTTCGCATTCATCATACAGTTTACGCAGTGCTTTAACTTTTGAAATGTTTCCCACTGGTTCAAGCGATAATAATTTATTCATATGCGAAGTGATCACTACATCTTGTCTTCCAAACCGTTCTTTCAGTATTTCTATCGCGGAATCATAATTCTGATCACTTAAAGCGAAACCGGAAATGGCAGCTAAAGCGTTACCGCTAAGTAAATATTTTAGATATGCAAATTTTTCAGTTTTTCATAGTCCACTGTTATTGTGAATCGTATTCTCGAACTGGTTCCAAAAATCCAACCATTTGCACGTATCTCCGAAATATGTTCCGATTTGCAAACATGGCAACTTCACTACCTTCGTTTCTTCTGCAATAGTCACCGCTGCATTCTGAAGTACCACTGTTCTAGAACACTGCGAATTCATTTTCAAAAATCGTTGCATTTTTCCTCTCCATATAACAGCTTTATTTCGGTATTCTTGACTTAGCGTAACTTCATTTTCAATTTCCTCCAAAGTTATTTTCGTCTCAATTTCTAAATCCAAGCTTTTCAGTTCGTTGATTTTCTCAATCAGCTGTTCGTACAAATCTTCAATTATTTCAGTTTTTTCTTTTAGAGGAGTATCATTTGTTAAATTTGTTTCGACTTTGGTTAACAGTTTAGTCATTAACTGCCTTACAACAGATCGCTTCTTCTTCAAATGTTCAAGAACGCTCTCCATTTTCGAAATGTTCAGTCTGTCGATTATTCTGGTTCGTAATACTAGTCCCGGGATGGACACCATAAAAAGATGCTTTTAAAAGTCTTTAATAATTCAGACTGGATCAAATTTTAAGTAAACAGAGAGTGTTATTCCCATACAAACTTTTATTCACAAACACCAAAGACGAACTCCCACATAAAACAGTTATTACATCACAGTTTCATTTACAAATACTTATTTAACTACCGCCATCTGTTGGCAGTTTAAAGAAACATTATTACAAAAACATATTTAACAAATAGGCCAGACAGCGTCGTAGCGAGGGTGAGCCATTGGTGTGTCCAATGCTAATGGTTCAAGCCAAAATATTTCATGAAGAAATGAACGTAAAAACTGATTTAACATATTCGACAAGTTGGTTAACCAAATTTAAAAATCGCTATGGTATAAGGTAATTAAAAATTTCAAGTAAAAACAGCTGATACTGAAGCTGCTGAACTATTTGTAGACGAATTCATTGAACTTATTACTAATAAGTGAGATAATTAAAAAATTATCTCACTGTGCTTTTGAAACTGAGCTTCTCTGTCAGTATGTACTGTGAAATACCTTGACAACCTCTACGGAAAACTGGGCGTCTCCCTTTGTCCTGATGAAGAAGAAAGACGGTTCAGCCAGATTTTGCTTTAACTATCGCCGGTTGAACGAGGTTATGAAGAAAAACATCAACTCTCTATCTGGAATTGACGACATTCTGGACGCTCTTTCCAGAAGCAAGTGATTTTCGATGTTAGAGCTAAAGAGTGGATATTTTCAGGTAGAAATACACCCTGGTGGCCAAGAAAGCATGTCATTTACTACCGGACAAGGACTTTAGCAGTTCAAGGTGATGCCATTTAGACTATGTAATGTGCTGGCAACATTCGAATGCGCTCATGGAGACTGTTTTGAAAGGTCTTTCCTACGAACTCTATCTGATATACCTGGATGACATCATCATCGTAGGAAAGAGTTTTGAAGAACATCTAGGAAATCTTAGAAAGGTGTTTCAAAAATTGAAAGAAGCCAATTTAAAGTTGACTCCCGCTAAATGCAAATTATTCAGGCAGGAAGTGACTTACCTCAAACATGTCATCTCTGCCAAAGGTGTGTCTACAGATCCGGAAAACGTGTGTGTTGCCAAAGGTGTGTCTACAGATCTGGAAAAAGTGTCAGCATTTTTGGAAATGCCTCAAAAATGTTCATCAGCTAAGAAGTTTCTGGGGGCTTTACAGCAACTATAGGAGATATGTGAAGGACTTTTCTTCTGTCGCAAGACACCTTCATAAACTGCCAGAAAGCAAACAAAAGTTCTTGTGGACAAAAGATTGTGGGAATGCATTTAATAACTTGAAGGAAGCTTTAACATCGGCTCCAATCAGCTCGTCAAACCATTTATTCTCGACACAGATGCGAACAATGAGAGTGTCGGTGCTGTTTTTTCCCAAGAACACATAACCTACTGGAGCAAGTGCCTCTCAAAACTGGAGAGGAATTACTGTGTTACCAGCAAAGAATTGCTTGCCATTGTTAAAGCCGTAGAACATTTCCATCATTATCTCTATGGCAGAAAATTCCTACTCTGCACGGATCATGCTGTGTTGATCTGGCTTTTAAATTTCAAGAATCCTGAAGATCAAATTGCCAGGTGGATACAGAGACTCCAGGAATATGACATCGCTGTCTGTCATTGGAAGGGATCATCACTTGGAAACACCGATGCCCTATCTAGAAGACTTTGCCCAGATAAATGCTGGTATTGTTCCAGGGTCAAAGCAAAATAAAAGCTGCTGAATCCGGTCGCACGACAAATTACAGCATCAGCGTTGGCTGATCGAGATCCTTGGAATGACAAAAAGGTCAAGAAAGACCAGCTGGAAGATGGCGACATTAAACTCATAATTGCTTTAATAATGAAGTCCTGAAACAGAAAACCTACCTGGCAGGACATTTCGAGCTATAGTCCTACAACAAAACAATATTGGGCACTCTGGGATTCATTCCATATTCGAAGTGGCAGCTGATACTTTCAAGATCCCGGATTCCGGATGTCCTTAAAAAACTCCATAGCAGTCCTACAGGAGGTTACTTCAGGATAATGAAGACCTTGCAGAGAGTTTGTGAGTGCTTCTACTGGAATAATGCAAAGGATGACATGCAAAAGTGGTGCCTTGAGATGCCTGTGCAGGTCAGAAAGGACCGAAGAAACACAGCTGAGGGAAGCTACAATGTAAGAGCACCTTTTGAGCATATTGCCTTTGACATCTTGGGACCTCTGCCACGAACTGCTGATGCCAACAAACACATCTTCATTGTCATTGATTACTTCACCAAGTGGCCTGAAGCGTATCCTATTCCTGATCAAGAGGCTGTCACAGGAGCAGAGATGATGATACAGCATTGGATTTCCAGGTTCGGAGTGCCTCTTCAGTTACATTCCGATAAGGGAAGGAATTTTACCTCGGCAATAATCAAAGAACTGCAAGTTACTTGGCATTGACAAAACCCAAACGACGCCTTTACATCATCAGTCTGACGGCATGGTAAAGAGGTTTAATTGAACCACTCTTAACAATCTCTCATTAGTGGTTTCCAGAAACCAGCAGGACTGGTACAAGAAGTTACCACTGTTTTTTACTGGCTTACCACAGTGCTGTTCACGAGACTACCGGCTATTCTCCAAATCGGATTATCTTTGGTTGTGACCTTTTGTTTGGTAGCCTTCCAGATGTACCTTCATCGCCTGAGGAATACATTCAAGTTCACCAGCCTGCTTTTAAGTGATGCACAACTTTGCATGAGACAAAGTTAACTTGGCGATGGAGAAGATGAAGACCCGATACGATATGAGAGCTACTGGACATCAATTCAACGAAGGAGACAAGGTGTGATTCTGGAACCTGATTCAACGGAAAGGACTCAGTCCTAAAATACAGTCAAATTGGGATGATCGTAAACAGACTGAACGACGTCGTGTTCCGGATCCATAAATTATCGAACTGTAAACGTGAAGTCGTTCATTATGACATGTTAGCTCCTTAATATGGCTATAGTACGTAGCATGTATAATTGTAAATAGTATAAGACCATGGTGTCCATTTTGTATTTAATATTTGGTAGTATTTGATTTGTATTTAGTATTTAATTCCTTATTTCAATTATAGTTTATGTTGTTATTGCAATGTAATGTTTATTATTGCATTGATGCCTTAGCTGTAAATTTGCCTTCCTGTCCAGGGATTGTACTGCCTGCGACATGCAGTCCTCGGGAAGGGGGCAGTGTTATGGAATTTGTATTTAATTTGCTATTTTGAGTAGAATTGTAATTAAAATTGTTTTATTTTCCTGTACTGTACAGTGTGTGGCGAAATTTAAAAGAAAGCTACGCCGGAAAAGTAAAAATACAAGAACGCGTGCATTTAACATTTAATAAATAGATATCTTGTAATTGTTTTTGCTATCCAGAAAAATTGAGAAAATACCAGAATGGTCTTGTGAATGATTAAAAAACTTATAAAATCCATATTAAAACATCTCAGCTCAGTTGTAGTTATTTTAAGCGAACTGTTGTTGCTTACTTAGTGCTGTTATTGTTTGTAGCGAATTCAAATTAGCTTACTCTGTTTTGAATTGAGTTCTGTTTAATATTTTAGAAATTCAAAATATAACTACTGTGAGATATTGTGACACTGTACAAATATCTCTGAGGAAATATTTCAGCATTTTGTTTTATTGCTTGTGAAAAGAATAAATTTTATTAACTTTTTAATGACTTGTGCATTCTATCCATTACGAACCCATACGCATGCAACAATATGAATAAGTATATGTGCATTAGACATCTGATAAATTTATAGACCATTTAAATTGATAGTTGCATTTTCCAAGGGAAGAAAACTACATGATCTGCCTTCTATGTTAGTCTCTCAGACCAAAAATCGCTTTGGATTTTTTAACTTGAGGTATGAATTTAAATGTCAATAATTTAAAGCTGGTGCCATAAGGTAAAACTTATTTGTGAAGTAGAAGGGGAATCTGAACACATTCAGATTTTCATGATCACACAAAAATATTTATTAAGGTTTTTTATGCTCTTGCTAAGCTTGCAATCTACTACTTTAACCTGCTAACCTGTTTCTTTTCCCTTTTTTAGCTTTATTATTAAGCATCATTTTCTTCACTCTTATGCAATATAAAATTCAAGAGCAAATTAAAAAAATCTTAAAAGCCGCATAGCAGCATATGTTTAGAATTTCCGATGCTTTATCAAGTGTTGGCGCATATGTTTTTCAATGTTTTCTCGGTTCATCGTATCAATATTAATTTTTTTCGTAAAATGACTGAGAAAAAAAATATCCCCCCTTTTTATTATTAACTTTGTATGTGCAGGCATAATTATCCCATTCATCGCTCTTATGCCAAATAAAATTCAATTGCACAGCAAAAGGAAAAAAATTTAATAGTGGCATTAGAATTCCTGATACAGAGCTAGAGATTACCTTACATATTTATTCCTGATACAGAGCTAGAGATTACCTTACATATTTTTATATTTGCTATATTATTTCTTTGAAAACTAGTTGCTCATGTGGCCAGCTGTGTAAAATAGTTATTATAAAATAAAAAAGTATATGATGATTGTAGTGAGTCCAGCTAATGTAATTTTATAAAAATGTTGAATATTTCTAATTAGACATCTCGTGATTTTAATACATATTTATTTAAATCAATCATATTAAAAATCAGAAAAATATTCTTAAGAACCGAGTTTAGTGCTTTTAAATCTCTTAGTTTATTACTCAGTAATCTTCCAGATTAAATTTGAAAGTATTTTAGGCTTTGCAGAATGGCAATAGGCTGGCATGTGGAAAATAAAAGTATTTTATTTCCGTCTGCGACAATACATTGCTTTCATAGAGCTGAGTTTGTTAATTAAAATTGAAAGGTTTTAATTAACAAATATTTAGATTAACAATAACAGTTATAATAAAATGTAAATTAACAATCTTACATTTTTCTGAATGGCAACAGTCTTGACCACTAGAAATAAAAATGTTTTATTTTGAACAGTGTTGCCACTATTTGTTTTCAGATCATCGAGTTTGTTAATCAAAAATTCAATTAAGTTGTACAAAATATGCAATTCGTAATTCAGACTTCCAGGTGTGTGTGTTTGGGTGGAGCATTACGTCATTAAAAATTTGATGGCTGTAGATAACTTTGTTTTTTCAGAGTGTGAGGAACGTACATACATACATGCAGATTATTAATTATTTAATTTCTTTAAAAATAATACAGAGCAATAATATTTGGAGGCAACAATTTGAAAAGTGATACTGCCGTTTGTTGTGGATGACAAAATCATGTTTCAAAAAAAAAAAAAAAAAAAAGTTAATAAAACTTTTTGAAGAACACCTTATGAGAAACAAGCTTGTCATTTGTAATTCCAGGTAAAAATGGAATTAAAAAAATGCCAGTCCTGATTACTATCTAGGTTTAAGGCTCCACTGCAGGGTGGATCAGAATCATTCTGTTGTATCTCATTATCCTGTTACAAGAACTAGGCAATAAAGTATTGGAGTTCATCAAAAATGTATTGTTATTAAGACCTTTGACTACCTTGACCAGATCTTAAAAATATGAAGCAGGTTAATGAAATTTTTCCAAGAATATTTCATATGAAGCCGGATTGGCCTTTTCATCCTCATAGATGTTAAATAAAGAAATCTGTTAAATTACATACTTTGTATAATTTCATTGTGTGTTATTGATTCTGCAGTATGTTGAAATCCTAACCTCCTCTTAATTCCAGGAGGAATTATGTTTAGTAAATTCTATTGCCTGACTGCAAATTAATGTCAGAATACAATATAGTACAAAAAAATTGATTCCTAATTGTGTCATGAAAAGGATTTGTAAGCAATACTATATATTTCTGAATATAAAATCATCCATGAATAAGCTGAGAGTGTATTTTTTCTTTAGAAATTTACCTCAAATTCAAAACTCATACATAAATCAAAATGAATTTTAATGCTCAAACATGTTGCTTTGATAATGAAAATGTAACCAGGCAGGTAGTAAAAGTGGAATATTTTCCAATCAAATTGCTGTAAAGTAAATGATTATGGTAGTTTTAACTCCTACATACATTCCATTTATTTGTTGTCTTGTATAGGATCTGTGGTATCTTTGCTGGTCTTATTTTCTGTGCCATTTTATTTTTGTCTGAAATATGAGTGGAAAGAAAAATTCTTAAAAGGCAAATTTTAAACTATGGATGATCACATTTGCTGAAAATTCTAAGAACATTGTAGCTGCTCAGCATTTCTCCATTAACAAAAAATAAGTTCAAGAGGTGCAAATTTCCCCAATATCAGATCTGTCGTTTTGCTGACAACAGTACAAACCAGCATTATAAACATAAAAAAAAAATAAATAAAAAATAAAAACAGCTCATTTCCATTTCATTTAAAATTAATTTTTTCCCATAAGCCTAAGAAATATAAACTAAAGAAATAAAAATGGTATAATATTTAGCCATTTAAAGCTTATGTCCGGACTATCAGAAAAGTACCTACATTTTTTGTGTGATTAATAGCTCTATATATACACACTGACCCCCATAATTTAATTTTACAAAGAGTTTTAAAAATTCCCAGCTTATATATGGAAATATTTATTTTAATTCTTGAGCAGCAGATATAAAATCATTTTACTGTGCCTTTGCTATAATCGATCTGATGTCGTAGTTTATAACAAGTATGACCTTTTTATATTTTGGCTTGATGATGAATTAGCATAATGATTTGGACCAGTGGTATCCAAACTGTGAGTCATGGCTCCAAATAAGGTCAAAAAAATTTAAAGTGAGGTTGCAAGGTAGATGAAAATTCAAAAAAATATGAATTGATAGTATATGTATCTAAGTATCGACGCTCTGATTGGGGTTGCGAAATTATATTTTGAGGTCACTTGCATCTTGTACCATCACACTCCTATAAAATTTGAATTTTAGTTTATTTCAAGATGGTTGGTTCTCATGGCCTCAATTCAACTTCAGTGAAGAAGAAAAAAAAAAAAAAAAAATGAAAAAAAAAAAAAAAAAAAAAAAAAGACTAAATATGTCATTAGTGGACAATGTGCAGCATATAGAAAAGTTTTGCTAAATCATTTAATAATTTATGTAAAATATACAGCATATAGAATAATAAATAAATAATAAATAGAAAACAACCTAAATTTCTTTCACAGATTTTAATAGTTTTTTTTTCTTGTGCTTGATCTTCATTTAAAAACACATTTAACTTTTTTGAATGGTTTATATACATAGTGCATTTACATAGTTTTAGGACTAATTTTTTAAACAAATTCCATTAAACATTCTAAATGATACTTGGTATCATTTATTACTGTGACCTTTTGACCATCTTTTCCCGTTTATGCAGTTTATCATTTTCTTTTATCCAACAGGAATCAAGTATTAACACAATTTAATGTCTTTCATTAGTATTTTGAACAATTTTATCATAGATTTGGAATGTTTAGGGACCCAGAAGCATTTGTCCTTTGCAGTCTTGAATGGGATGAGAATATTGAAAACATTTGACAGTTGTTGCTGAAAAACTGTTCAAGTGATAGTTGATGAGCTTAATATTGTTAAGATATTCTTGGTCCATAATTGTCTTGGAAAATTTTAAAAATTAAAAATTAATTGTTTTTGTCCCTCATGCATTGACTGCAAAATGAAAATATTAAATTTCTGCATTTTTTCTCCAAATGGTAGATATTTTTTTTTCAAGTAAATTTTGACTACAGTTGAAAGTTTATATCTTGCTTATTAGCCTCAGATAAATGGCAAATATGCTTGGGTTTGAAAATATGTACTACATTCACAGAATCTTCAGTTTAAGAAATTGAATAATGACCATTTTAATTACTTTTTTGACTGGAAAAGATAATTTTTAAATAATTTATTCATGAGGGACAGATGATGAACTCCATAATTTATAGAGAAATAATGGACTGATTTCTGAGGAGAATGCACATTAAGCCTGAAAAGCTTAGTCAAATAACTGATTTTTGCTGCTTGACAAGATACTGTCACACAGTTTTATTGTTTTGAGGCAATTTCTAGGAAGGAAGAGTGTCACAATTTATTCTCGGTCATTTCTGACTCGGTGGATTTTCTACCTGCAGATTACTTTCCTTTTGTGTTAAGAGAAGTTTGACTTCAGAAGTCATAATTTTAGTAGCGTTGATAAAATTCAGAAATTTGTAGCTAGAGACTTAAACATTCTTTCATAAGAAGAATCGTATAAAGGAATTAAGCAGCTGTAGAAACTTGCCAGTCATTTTACAGACTTTCAAAGATCTAATGTTTAAAGTTAAGAAGTAAGAATGTTGTTTTCTTTAATTTTAGATATTACACAAACTTTGTACTAAAACTTTGGAGATCTACTGTGTCTATTTCTTTTCCTCTGTTTCAAAATTGTGGACAGGATAAATTAAAATTTTTACTGTATTTATTTTATTACACTGCATTTTATAATGATTGCATAAAATTATTCTGTTACTTATATTTAATGGACCAGTTATTTTTTAGTAAGAAAATTTAAAGTGAATTTTTTGTAATTTTTCAAAAACTGTTCTAGTTTTATTATTTCATACATGAAGTTCAGTTTTTTATGAACTGTACAGTTTTTTTTGTAAAAGTGCTAGAAATTGTACTAATCTGGATTTGTCACTAAATCCATATGCAAGATGTATTTTATATTGAAAGTGGTTTGGGGCTTATGTTTGGATTACCATTTTTGTTTGTTCTCTGCATTATATCAAAAACAATTTTGCTTTTTGTAATATCAATACTTTTGTTATGTTCAGTCATTTATCAATGTCGTAGAAATTTTAATATTTTTTATTTAGTGCTTTATGTATTTCATGATAAATTTTAATACATATATTTGAGGTATTAAAATTGTATTTTTTGCAAAAATAATATAAAAGTGAAACATTTTTATTTTCTTCTGCAGTGTTTAAAAACATCTTTACCTTTCATTTTAAAATGAAAAATTAGGTGAAGAACAGAAAATTAGACAATTTCATTTGTTTAATTTTCCAGTTTAGTGGTAAGCAAATGTCCCCATGTAAATATTTCAAAATATTCAAATATGTATTAGTTTTTTCTAAGTTCATTTTAAGGTTCCCCCCCCAAAAAAAAACTGATTGTGTACTCTTAGAAGGTATAGTTAGTTACGCTGACACCATAATTCTTTTCACTATAAGAATCAGTGTAAAATATGTCTTTTTTTTTTCTTTTTTTACTTAAAAAATATTTTATCTGCAGGTCCAATTTGAAAAAGGATGCATTGGATTTGCCAGATCTAGCAGAATCTAAAGTATGTATTTGCTGACATGTAATTTAATTATATGTATATTTAATCCTTTAGTACTCAAGCTTGGAATATGTTTCAGAGGATTTTAAAATGTGTACTTCTAAAATATCAGTGATCATGTACTGCCCCTGCCGAATGTTTTCAGAAACTTATCAAGATTGCTGAAACAAAAAATATTCAGTTTTTTTATTTTTAAAGAACTATTCAAATTTTTGTAATATTTCATTAAAAGAAAAATTATTGCTTTTTTAAAAATAAAATGGATGTTCATGTATAAATATTAATTTAACTGGTAAATATTTAGATACTGCAGTTTTTATTGTTGGGGAGAAAGGATTTTCTATTTCAAATTTTATTTTCCATTTTTAATTTGAATGCTCATCAGTTTCAAGCTTTTGATTATTAATTTCAAATGTTTGCTACTAACATTATATCCTTTTTTTTTTAGTCCAAAGGGATTTAGTCCCGAAGGACTATTACTTTCGTTTTGCGATTTTGCGTTGAATCACTCTGAATGCCCGTTTCACTTTTCAAATTGTTGCCACTAAATGTTATCGCTCTGCATTAAATTTTAAAAAATGAAAAATCTGCATAAATGTTTGCATGTTTCTCGCATTGTGATAAAACCTAGAGC
>KK115910.1:126957-195794 GCA_000611955.2 Stegodyphus mimosarum | reverse complement strand
TAACAAGCTCAACGATTTCAAAGCAAGCAGCACTGTATAGAAAGAACACTTTTATCTCTAGCGCGCGGTACTGTGTATCGGAAAATTTAAAGTTATGCTTTTTTTAAATTATTTTGTATTATTGTTGTTGAACTGAATTTTATTTGTTGAGTACGTAGTACATGATATTTAATAAAAAAAGGTAGCACACGAAACGTTAAAAAAACGCGCCTTTGGACGTAATTTAAAATCTGAAATCTTTCAGATTTTTTTTTTTTTTTTTTTTTTTTTTTTGGGAAAAAAATTTGATTTTTTTTTTTTTTTTTTTTTTTTTTTATGGGAAGAAAGAAATTTATTTCCTGGAGATAAAGCTCATAGTTAAAAGGAGGAAAAAAAAACCTTAGCATTCAAATGAAGTGAAATTCCCCAAGCACGGTATAAAAAGAAACTGTCTAAAATCACCCAAATAATATTTTATACTTGTATTTTAAAAGGGTTGATTTTATAATCTGTGAAAATTTCAAGACACTAAAAACAAGTTTTAAAAGTATTGGATATATAATGACTAAAAAAAATGGATATGTATTAAAAAAATTGCCCAAAATTACAAATTACCCTAGAAATTGGTTGAATTTATATATTGGTTGAATATGGATTGATGTTTTTTTATCTATCCAATAATGCAAAGATTGTCATCAAAATGTAAGTCAACATCAGCAGGCCATAACTTTGAAGAATAAATCAAGATCATCATTTATTCTTGTTGTCATCATCTTCATCAAATTCTTTTAATAAAAAAACAACAGCTATTAAAACTTGATCTTCATAACTATCAAATTATATATCAAGATAAGTGCTTTCAATCTCATCTTCACCATTATCATAACCATTGAAACATAAATCAAGATCATAACTTTCATCTTCATTATCAATGTCCTTATCAAAATTTAAACCAAGATCATAGTTATTAACATCACTGTTATAATAAACATCAAAATGTAAAAGTTATGATCTTCATATCTTACTGAAAATATAAATCAAGAAGTTTGTTCTCATCAGTCTCTTTCATTATGATCAAAGTCTCTTAATTTATAACTCTCATATTTCACAGTTTTGGTCTTTCTGTTGGGCTTAATTTAGCAAATTCAAAACAAATCCAAAAGGCGTATCATATTAACACACATATCTTATTCTGGTTATATTATTAAAAAAAAAAATCTAAAAGGTTTCAGATTTTAAATTATGTCCAAAGAGCCTTTTTTTTTTTTAACGTTTTGTGTGTTACCTTTAAATATTAAATATCATGTTCTTCACACTTAAACCGTAAAATTCAGTTCATGAGAAGTATTGCAAAATAATTTTTAAATAAATTTTAAATCTTTAGAATTTCTGATACACAGTCTTACATGCTGGAGATGAAAAAAAATTTCTGGTACAACGTTGCCATTGCTCAGTTTGAAATCTTTCAAGTTTGTTAATGAAAAATTCGCTAAAGTTTTACAAAATATTAAATCAATAATAAAACAAATTTCAAATTTGAGCTTCCAGATGCTCATATTCGCCGAAGGATTTTGTCATTCAAAATTGGATGGCTCTAGGTACCATCGTTTTATCACAATGCGAGAAACATACATACGTTTGTGCAGATTCTTCATTATTTAATTTCTTGAAATATAATACAAGATGATAATATTTAGTGGCAACAATTTGAAAAGTGAAACGGGCATTCAGAGTGAACCGACGCAAAATTGCAAAACAAAAACAGTAGTCCTTCAGGGTTAAAGTCCCTTTGGACTAACAATTTATGAAAGTGTCTCATTCCTTTGAAACTTTTTGTCAGATGAAATCGCATAAAGCCAAGAAATATTTTTTTAATGTTTGTATGGGCTGAAAGGGAAAAGAAATTTTAGTCTTACAAAATAATGCAGGAAATCTAAATAAATTCAAAAATAGTATGTAGAATATGATAATGGATTTAAATAAAAATTACAAAACTTTGTGGTAAACAGGATTCATAGAAATTTGTCTTCTATTTCATCAGAAAAGTAATGCAGTCTCCCCCCCCAAACAAAAATAAGCATATCAAATTAAGAGCTTTCAGTAATTAAGGAAAACAGCACTAGACTGTTACAGAAAGGATGTGTAATCCTTGGAAGAGATTCTTCTCTTCAGTAATAATAAGTTGTTAAGCTATAGTTATAAGTTGTTAAGCCCCGTACTGTGGCAGTAAATTCTATATAAAATAGAAATAAGTAATTATTTTGTAATTGTACCTTCCAAAATTTGAAAATAAACCTATTGGAAGGCTTAAAAGTTTGACAATGAAGATGCTTAGAAAATACGCCATAGTTATGTACAGATGAAAGGTGCTGATGGTCATTTATTATTTTGTGTTTATATCTCACAGGCCACTCACTACATATGTAATTTCTTTCCCAAAGTATCAAAAGTAAAGGTGTGCTGTTCTCGCTAATGTTAAGCTTATAGCAAAATTGGAAGAAACAACAATCACAAGCGTCTAGACCGCAAACCTCACTTTTGCTCATAACCGATTTTATCCCTTCTCTGGGAAATGAAGAAGGGAAAAGGGATTTTGAGTATAGGGAATTTTAGTCTATAGTGTATCGTATTTACAAAGTCGTGAATTAGTTGAATGAATTAGAAGATAATAAGCGTAAGATAAGAAAAATAATAAAATAAATGCTTGTATAGCTTTGAAAAAGTTTCAGTCTCATACAAAGAAGGATGTTTACATTCATAAATCAAAGCTGCAAAAAAGCAAAACTCTTCATTTTCCTCATACAAAAGTCCGATAATGCCCTTATTTACCCATTATAGAGATGAGATTTAAATTAATGTAATTAACAATTAATTAGCCTGCTGGCATGGGATCGCCTGCTGGCATGGGATCGCCTGCTCATATTGGATAATATAAATATGCGAAATATTTGCATTCAGACAAACTTTTGCGCAATTTACAAATGGAAATTTTATACACATTTAATCTTACAGAATAAAATTAGCCAGTTTATTTTTAAGAAAACTAAGCTAAGTAAATATAGCACCACTAACACATATTTGTTAGCATTTAAAGCTATAGCAACATAAGCACGCGGTCTTCGAACGTGAGCAATTGTGAGCGTTTGGATGAAATCTAACATGAGCATTTGTGAGCGCTTGGACGAAATTCCCTTTTTCCCTCTGTCATTCCGAAACCCAGGCGATGAGCAAAAGTGAGGTTTGGGGTCTAGACGCTTGTTGATGAAACCATGACCAAGAGAGAAGGAATGGGGGGAAATGTACCTCAGGGCATCAAAATCTTTTAAATGCTTATGGATTCGAGAAGTCTTAATCCAGCCCTGTATTCAATGTGGATGGATTCAAATTTCAACAAGTTTCTTCAATGTAAAACAATAAAAGTTTCTTCTATATAAAAGAAATAGAACATTACTAAGAGACTTTCTGCAAGTTGAAATGGCATAAAGTTATGAAGCAGTGGCCATTAATTTATACAGTAAAAATATTTTAAACATTAAAAAAAGCACATTCTACCAAATAAAGCAAAGCATTATGATAAGTATGTAATACCACAGAAATACTAATACACACACATATATATATGTATATATTTATAGCTACAGCAATTTCCTTTTATAAAATCAGGAGAATAACATGCACACTGAAAGATAAGTAGTGATATGTCACAGTTAACTGCAATATGATAATTGACCGAAAAAACTCGATGAGTAGTGACATGTGACAGTTAACTGCAATATGATAACTGATTAAAAAAAAGTCAAAAATCACTTCTCAATATTGCATCATGTCTAGCAGGTCATAACACTTAGCTTCTCATATGCCCCAGCTGATGTTAAAGATTTGATATACAAGCTTATTTGCTTTAGCTGATGCAATTTTTCTTCTGTAACCAATTAATAAAAATATGCTAAATGACACTTTCCATTTCACTCTTTTTATAAAAATCCTTTCAAATTTCCATCGTTAACCCAAAAAAGTACCAATGCAAATTTGTGATAAATGAAGTGGCAGGAGATATAGCTAAGTGAATGTTATTGATAGAAATAAATAATGTAATCCACTGTTCATACAATACTGTCCATTTATTAAAGATTCCCTCTTTGACTTGGGGAATTTAGAGCATATCTTGTCAGGGAAGTTTGAGATATATCTGAGAAACAAAAAAAGCATTAAAACTCCATGCCATGGAACACAAATCTTTAAAATAGCCAACTACAGCTGGAGACTTTGTCACAATTTTGAGTTTAGTTCTATGAAAATTACCCATAGAGCTTCTTCAGTAAGTGAATTGGATTTTGAGGCTTTTTCGCATTCACAAAAACCTGTTTTGTTTGATTACTGACAATAATTTCAATCCAGTCTTTCCTAATGCTTTTACAATTCTAATGCCAATTATAATTCAGTTTTTTACATTTGGTTACTATTTTCAGTGGCAGATGGTGATATGTTTCATTCTCTTTACTCTGCTTATTGCCTTTGATATAGATAGGATTGTTGTACAAGCATCTAGACTCCAAAAGTGAGGTTTTGGGGTCTAGACGCTTGTGTTTTATCACATCATTCATTCTATGATAAAACATGCAATGAGAAATTTTTGTGGTGTCACCTTTCCGTGAGCTTTTAAATACCGTATTTTGGTGTCCTTTTTCTTTAATACTTTAACCATGTGACCATTTTGCTTTGATAGTTAATTCAGCTCTACATGTACAGTAGTACCCTGAGTTATGTGATAGGATAACTCTGGGGTATTACTGTACATGTACCAATGTAAAGCACGTAAGTCAGATTTATTTAAGTCAGAGGTCTTACTTTGCATATTAGTAAATGCATATGAATTTTAGTAAGGAAGACCTTGATCAAAGACAAATTCATTTGTATAAAGGAAAGATTTGTATTAAAGATGTAGTTTTCATACATATTAATACAAAATATTAAAATATGTGTGCTATATAAAACATTTATTTCAATTCTGATGCCATCATAAAAATTTTAACAAACTAACTAATATTGTGAAGGCTCGCTGGATTTTTACATTGTAAAATTTCTTCGAAGTAAGTTAATAATTTTTATTATTACCTTTTGTGAGAACCTGCTTCTCATTAAAGTTGTGTTTTCCCAAATCTGTAAACCTTTTTGAATGCAAGACCTTGCTATTAAAATCCAATCAAGCTTGCAGTTGTCATTATTATCAGGTGGATTTGGGTCTGAGGTGTGGGCTTTTAGAGTAGTGATTTGTTCAAACATCTCTAAGCTCACTGATTGTCAGTTCTTTGCTCTGCGAGTCTAACAGCTAACTTATTCAGCATTATCAACTTCAAATCTAATGTCCTAGCAGCATTGAGAACTTTTGTTATGTGTATTGATTTGATCTGATCAGTTTCTGCTTTTGAAAAATAATAATTTTCTTACTGACACCCTTCAACATTTTTTGGGAAATTTTAATACAAGATTCTTCATTGAAAATAAGGAATTGCTTAACTTCAAGCTCATTTAAGTTGGAATATTATTGTATTGCATTATAATACTTGAACAATTGCAGAGGTATTGAGTATAACTACTACAGAAAAATCTTCAGGATATTATTATACTAACATGTCTCTAACCAAAGAATTATTACACTTTCGGATTGCATTATCTGTGATAAATTGCAGAGTATGAAGTTCTGCATTTATTAATTAAAAGAAACCCTAGATTTTATATTAAAGCAGTAGTATGATTGGCATGAGGATCTGGGATAGGCTGGATAATTTATGGAAAACATATCGGAAATATATAAGCTCAACATCTGCTTATCTGCTAAAATAAGTTTGTGGTTATATGAGAAAGACCATGAACATTTTCCAGCCTTCAACCGCATGAGGATAATTTGTGGGAAATTCCTAAAATCTAATATAATTATTTGTAGCTCTGCCAGTATTGTCAAGAAATCATGAAAAAAAAAAATTGCTGAGTCCTAAAGTGTATTTGTTTACTGTACTACTGTTTGGCCGTGTACCACAATCCTAAGCCTGTGAAAGATGCTGACTTTGAACTAGAGATATTTTATTTTTACTTATTGTTGACTGAAAGAAATGTTATGTTATCTGCTTTAAAATTTATATCTAGTAGAGCAGTCATGTCCAGCTGATTTTGCCTTTTAAGAGCTGCTTTTAAATTTCTGTCGTGCCTTGCTGGCAGCCAATGTTTTATGTCTAGAAAATAACAATTTCATCAGAATGGTTGAGTTTACTGTATGTTTCCAAATAATAAGGAAAATTAATACAAACCTGCAAAAAACTGAAGAAAATTACTTTTATTTCAAATTTGATAATAAAGAAAAGCACGTACTTAAAGAAAAAAAAAAGCGCAGTTACTAATACAAGAAAATATAACTTAAATTGTCAGATCTCATCAAGTCAGCACTGCATTAACTTGTTATTAATGAGATATCTGATTATTAATATTCTCTAATACCTTATTAAAATTTAGCTGATATTCTAATACACAGCATGCCAGTACCTTGTTTTTCACTTGGAGTCGACATATTTCTGTGCTTGGTTTTTATTATTATAAGTTGTAAAGAAGTTTGCTCACTGAGGTATGTTGAACCAAAACATGCTTTTATGTTTTTGTATTTAATAGTGTCCACTAGTTTAAAAATTTTATCAGTTTTATTTTCTGTGCTTTTAAGTGTTGTATCAGTATAAAGAATAATAATCTTTAATTCAGTTTCCAATTTGCTAATAAATCAAAATTTTTCCATTGACGAAGTCACTTCTGTTATATCAAGTTTCAACAAAAGATTTTTTTAGAACAATCAAATGGGCTCCATAGAAAACATGTCTTAAAATCTTCTTTTAAATTCTGAGTGGAACTGAAGGTTTTTCAACATTTTTAGGTG
This sequence comes from Stegodyphus mimosarum, assembly GCA_000611955.2. Taxonomy (NCBI): domain Eukaryota; kingdom Metazoa; phylum Arthropoda; class Arachnida; order Araneae; family Eresidae; genus Stegodyphus; species Stegodyphus mimosarum. The sequence goes on along the minus strand of KK115910.1, from coordinate 188,896 downwards.
GATCATGCTCCAGAATAAATTCCAGATTTAAAATGAGGTTGAAGGATGGAAATTGTTCATAGTCTTCCTCCAATAAGTTCTTCCTCCACAAATTGATTTTAGCAGAAAAACAGATATTGAGTTCATCATTTCTGATATGTGTTTTGCTTTTCTGTATAACATGTTATATCAGTAATGAAGTTTTGCAGTGATATTGGTTAAAAATGCTAAGTCAGCAAGTCGCTCCATGCCATCCAAATTTTTGATCATAATTGTGTTTGGATATGAGAAAAAAGTTAATCTTCAACAACAATCCAACAAATCTTATTAAAACTTTTTCTTGACTCAACCACCTTACTTCTGGTCTTCCATTACTTCTATATATGTTCACCTTCTTCTATTATATCACCATACTCATAGTCTAGCTCATCAAGCAAAACTTTAAAAAGTGGATGAATCAAAGGCCATTCTGTGATAAAATTTACGATGTGTACAGTAACAGTCATTGTGTAACTGAGGTTGATCTTTTAAGTGACCAGATTTTCTTGATGAATATCACAGGGGTATGAATTAAATTTGTAAAGTGTGCCATCCTGTTTATTGACCTATATAAACAGTATTATTCCCAATCATAGTCAGCTCACTGCTGATTGCAAGTTTTTTTATTGGTACGTTCTTTTCAGTAATATAATTTTTAAATTTGTCGTGTATATTTTGCCCTCCAGTGAGTTTTGCCAAAGTCAGCCTGATTCATGGAGAAATCAGGAAACAACATTCTCATGAACGTCAGAAGTTGCAGTCAGTCACTAAAATCAGTGGATCCATCAAACTGCTGGAGAAAACACATTTTTCCAAATCAAATCTCATTTTCGTGTTGATGTCATTCTTCATATTGATCACTCACTCTACTGTGTTTTGTGACAGAGGCATATCTTTTGTAGCTGAGATTATTTCATTTTTGTTTTTAACTTCATAAAATAAAAACTGACATTGCCAACATAGCTTCCTTCACAATTACCCTGTCTGAAAATGCCTTTTTATGTGATGCAAAAATATAACTTACTTTGAAGGATGCTTTTGTGTGATTCTTTGCTTCATTTTTGAGGGTAAAAAGACTGCTTTGATAGCTCTCTGAGATTTCAGCAAATGAACTTTATATCTGTGTAAAGGAGACCTGAGCAGATATTTATTGTTGAAATCCTTATGAACAGTTTTATGATGATGTTTGGGATTGCATCACTTTGATATCACTGCTGAAGCATTGCATAATAAATAAACTGTCTTTTTGCTGTTGTTTGTAAATAATAGATCTTTCTCTAATTCATTGTTGAAGTGGTAGGTTTTCTTTCTCTTTGATGGTCCTGGCGTGTCACTCATGTCAACAAGCACACCACAAAATATATGAAATAATTAAAGTGTTATTTTAAAACTTGCCAAAAACGACACAGTTTTATAGCCTGTACCATGAACTTGTATCAACTTATTTGACTGACAACTGTCAACTGCATGTTTGGACAGAAGATTGATTATTTTAGCACACATGCAGTGACACCAGCAGCGAACAGAGCTTATGAACTTATTCAGGCACCTTAATCCGCCACGCAGATAAAAAACATGGAAATGAACAAATTATAGGTGATAACACACAAGTAGGTGAACGCAAATGTGATGTGTAATTGTACCATTATTGTGGTTGTTTTTTTACATGGATTATAGTAAAGTTTTTGTCTCACGACGATATTGTGATTGTGGTTGGTGGATACCTAAAATGAAATTGTGGGCCACCATGCACACATGAGCCACCAGTTAGACACCACTGTAGTACAGAGTTTAGAAATGAATTCATAAAAGAGTTTCAAGGATTTTTTGAATCTAAAAATGTTTGCAAACATAGTATTGAAATGCAGCTAAATAAATGACTAAAGGTCATCAAAAATGACTGAACTACATTGTTGATTAAAAGTATCAGTTTTTAAAAAATGTATTCTGCACTTTTTTTCATTAAAAGGCTTTGGAATTTGTTCTTCATTTCAAGTTTTAGTAATAATATTTCATACCATATACGTATAAATTTCTCATAGGTGTAATTTGTTCTTTCCTATATAATGCATCCAGGACAATGTTCTCAGTCATGATAGGCATGCCTTAAACCATTCCTAGAAATACTTAAATAGTAAAATATCTGTCCACTGAAAAGAAAGTATCTGTAGTTTTAAATAATTTTAGTACTTGTAACTAATAATAATATATCTGCAACTTTAAGCAGTATGTTAATTTTTGAGTGTTTGAATTATAGGAAAGATAGCTTTCTTTTATTGTCTAGAATCCAGTAACATTAATGAAAGGCTTTCTCTTAATTTAAATTAGAAGTAAAACTTTTCAAAACTTCAGTTTGTTTAGTTTTTTCCTCCACAACATGAAATGTGAAAAATCAACTGTGCCTTCGCTGGGATTTGAATGATAGATCGCTAGCTGGATGAACATGCTTCGGGAAATTCAATAATTCTGTATAATTTAAGGATTTAAATATTAATGTTGTATATATAAAGTAATTTATTATTTGTATATACCAGTTATTTTCTATTTATTATTATGGCATCACATACCATGGTATTCATCAAAAGAAGAGATGCTGTGTGGTAGACTTCTAAAAGAAACTGGCTCATACCCACATATTTTTTGAGAAAACCAAAAAAAAAAAAAAAAAAAAACCCTGTAGCCAGTCTGTTTGGCAAGATTAGAACCCTGGGCCAAACTACTAGTACTTAGCAACTTTAGCACTTGCCCACTGATGGGCCACATTATTTTCTGTCGCTGGCATGTTAATAAATTCCATCCTGTGAAGACTTGGATGAGGTTTAATTTAAAAATTATTTTGTTAGTATTTCAAACAAGTAAGAGAACACATTTAGAAATCAATAATTTGAAAATCCAAAAATATCAGTGAATAAATACACTGCTGGCCACCCAAATTGCAACACCAAGAAAGACAAGAGATATCACAACAAAATTTATTTAGTAGATAACATGTTGACCAGGTACGTGTAATAAAAAAAGAGTTATTAATAAATACGTACCAAATTGAATTAACATTGAGGAGCTATTTTTTTAAAAACTGCTCATGCGATTTTTACAAAACTTGGCTGTTTGCCATAATTTGAGCTGTAGAATTGAAATATGGAAAAAAATTAGCATGTCATTTCACAAAAAGTTCGATTTTGTGTCAAAATACCTATATTAGAACAATGCTACATATAAATGTAATACATATCCTGAGTCGCGCTTTCGAGACATGAAAAACGCAATTTGAATCAGCCCAGTGGAACAGGAGATATAGAACCGTCCCATTCCTATTTTCACAGTGTACATACATTGTTTGTGTCAACAGCAAACCTATTTTTTCATAATTTTTTGACACAGCAGTAAAGTACTAGCTGTAATTAATTGTAATTTCACCCAATCATAATTATATCTATATCTAATATTAATAAAATGCTGTGTGTTTTACATTACTTCCAGTTTACTGATTTATGATTCTCTAAAATAGACTGATTACTTTGCTGTATGTCTGGAAAATGTGGTATATTTCTGTATTTTAAATTAATATCAAGATATAAAGACTGAATTTACCAGTTATTAAAATTCAAATTATTGTAGATATCTCTCGCTTCTTTGATTAATTTGTATATACTTTTAGTCTTCAATCATATATATTGTCAAAAAAGCATTTATAAACTTTTAATTAAATTATTTTCTAGGATCACCAGGAGGATACTGGACAATCTAAACGTTCTAAAAAGGCTAAAGATAAAAAGAAAAGTTATTCACCTTCCCCTTTAGAAAATTTCAGTGATGAAGAAATTGAAATCATAACACTAGAACAACAGCGCAAAAACAAGAAAAAACTTCCAAAAGCTAGTTTTAATATTTTAGAAGTGGAAGATTTTGAAACAAAAGACAATAGTGAAGATGAAGATTCTTTGCGGACTACTAAGATACAAAACAGCTCTGAAGCTGTTGAAAATACTGCTGAAGAAAAAAGCAAATCAAAATCAGATGCTAAGGCAGGGAAAAAATCAAAGAAGAAAGAACGCAAGAAGAAAGGGGATGATGATGACGATGATGAACTTCAAAAAATGTTGGAGGAACTAGCCATAGAAAATAAAATAAAACAACCTGAAGAGAAAGTCAAGGATACAGTTGCAGCTGTACCTGATGCTAAACCTGAAGCTGCTGATAATGTTGCTGATAAACTGACAAAGAAAAATAACAAGGAACCAGCTGCCAAAGGTGAAACAGTCAAAGAACCAACTGCTAAAGATGAAAATGAGCCTTCTGAACCATCAACAGTTAAAACAGCTGCTCAGAAAAAGAAAGAAAAAAAAGAAAGGGAGAAAGAGAAAAAGGCTGCACAGTTTGAAAAGGTATATATAGCTGTAATTTTTTTCCTTAATTTCCTTTAAATAATTTTCCTATAAGAGATATTTTTTAATGTGTAAGCCATATCAGGTAGGTAAAGTTTTGTGCATCTGTTACATAATCTTACTAATTTTTACCTGTTAAAGAAAGGCATGTCTTTTTCTTTTATTCAAAAGAATTTCACATCATGTATTGTTCAGCCACTTAACTATTTGGATTTTCTAACACTTTTACGAAATGCATTGAAAAATGAAAAATTTCTATCCTGAATAACAACAAAGGAATAAAAGTCCTATTTAGCTAGTCATAATAAGATTGAGATTTCATTGGTGGTTCAATTTTTTCATTCTATAATAAAGGCTTTCTGACATTCTGCTGTAAGATATCTCATGTTATTGATATGTCATCTTTTCAGATTTATTTCTGCCAGAGTTTTAAAATTAATTATTTTTGCTTGAGTGTATATTTAAAAATAGTCTTCCAACTTTCTATGATGTTGAACTTGCAATCAAAAAGCTTAACCTTAGTAAATCAGCTGGACCAGATGGAATCAAAGCTGAGCTATTAAATATTAATGAAATGAAACTAACTAAAGCAATCTATTACATTATTCTTTATATATGGACATGGGAACAAATGCCTACTAAGTGGAAGAAGGGTCTGTTTGTCCCATTTATAAAAGAGGAGACAAGTTGGAGTGTTGTAATTACAGAGGAATTAATGCATTAAATACAGCATATGAAATCTTCTCCACCATCCTTTTTAAAAGATTCCCAATAATACATCTAATATTATTGGGAACTACCAACATGGTTTCTAGAAAGGAAAAACTAACACTCTATCAGACAAATTATGGAATGAACAAAGAAGTATAACATTGATACTTAGCACCTGTTTATTGATTTTAAAGCTGCATATATAGTTAAGTAGAGAAAGATTACTTAGGCTACATTGAAATTTAACATATCAAGAAAACTGATCAGCCTTACGAGGATGACACTTAAGAGTATGAAATGCAGAATTAAAATTTTGTCTTAGAGCCTTTTTATATGAAGAAAGGTCTATGGCAGGGAGACTCGTTTTCTTGTGTGTTGTTTAACTTGGCACTGGAACAGGCGGTGTGAGACTGTCAATGAAACACAAGTGGAGCTATTCCACAAAGAACAATATAGTTGCTAGCTTTTGTTGATGACATTGATATCATTGAACAATCTAAACGGGCTGTTCTCGAGGCATTTGCCTTGCTTGGATATGCAACAGGATGCTAATCATCAATAAAGATAAGACAAAATTTGTGATGGTAACAAATAAAATCTTGGATGTATCTCCTTTAAAGATCAGCAATTATACATTTGAGCCTATTAAACAATTTAGATAGCTGGATGCAGTTATTTCAAGCTTCAATGACATTAAAATTGAAATTAAAAATAGGATATCTATGACGAACAGATGTTTTTATGGACTCGGAAACCAACTTAAATCCAAAGTAATTAGCATAAAAACCAAAATAAGCTTATATTAGATGATAAGACCTGTGGCTCTGTATGGAAGTGAATGCCAGACAGTTAACAAGACAGAGGAAGATCTACTAATATTTGAAGAAAAAATTCTAATGAGGATTTTTGGACCAGTGAAGCAAAATTGTGAAGAATATTATATAACTGTGAAATCTATAGGAAATATAATGAACATGACATCGTCAAAATTGTAAAGGCATGTCATATTAGTTGGCTGGGCTATATTTATAGATATGATGATGCATTTCCTACTAAAAAGATAACTTTTTCAAAAATAGAGGGGAAATGACAAAAAGGAAGACCACCCCCTAGAAGTCTGGATAGTATGGAAAAGAATTTGAAACTGGTAGGGGAAGCTGTGGTGCCAGATAGGGTCAGATGGAGAAAATTTGGAGAGGTAGCCTTTGCCTATAGCAGGCTGTACAACTCAAGAAGAAAAATAGTATAGTTAAAATACAATTTATTATTTATTATATTTAGCTAAAAATTCCATGTAAATTATGTTTAATATTATAAAGTGCATTTAAAAAATAATAAGGAATTTTATATATTTGCAGCCATTTTATAGCCATAAAAGTACTTTTGTTCTTTTTTATTAGCAGGGTGCCATTTTGCAACAGATGTAAATGTTGGAATCAGGAAAGAAATGATATCTTACCAAAGTAAAAAAAAAAAGAGGGGGCAACTATTGAAATTTACAAACACAAACTTCCATATTTATTTTAATTGGGATTTGGAAAGTGATTCAAGATTATCACAGCTGAGCAGAATTCTTCCAATATGAACTCTTGGTGTCAAAATTAAAAAACAGAATAGCCCACACAAAAGGAATTTGTAAATCCTGAAACCAGCAGCCACTCTGTTTCAGCTATTTCAGGATGGTTGATACCTCTACATTGGAAGAATTTAATTGTGACTATTTGTCATTTGGTAACTGCCAAATTTTGTAATCTATAGTGATATTTTTAAGCTCTTCAGCAAAAAAGCAGCTGAAAGTAACTGATGGAAGTTTATTGAATCAATGTTAATTTTCCCTGCTCATTTGTAATAATATTACTACTCATTAGATGAAATAAATATGTTACCACGTATAGCACTTTGGCTGACATAGTGCATTATATTTTATTTTGGGTAAGAAGTAGCTGTTTAAATATGCGAAGAAACAAATGCTAGTGAAGTAACTTTTTTTTCATGTTTTTTCTTAGACTATGAGAAGTTCGCATGAAAAATTTCCATTATAATTTTTACTTGTATTTTGTGTTACATTAATCAGTATGCCAGGTGTGTGTTATTTCAACTTGTTATGGGACCATATTACTTTTCTCTATCGTATGGACACTTTTATAAGTTCTCAAGCAATTTTTAACTCTTAACAGCTTAAAGTAACAAAGATATGTTTTTTGGTACTTTCTGATTATCTGTTCCCTTGTTCTGAAAAGCTGGCAAACACTGATGTTAATTTTGCACCAAGCTAAGACATGAAGCACAACAGCCATTTTCAAAAATGACAGCACACTAAGAATTACACAAAACAGCAAGCAATTAACAAAATTAAAAAAGCTAGAAACATCCAAATAAAACACTTATCCCCCCACACACCGTTCTCTCCATGAATCTATGTTAACTTTAAAAAAAAATCAGAGAATTTATGAACTTGGCTCTGCATGCACTGTTGTTTTCTCCAAGTGCAATTTTTCCCTTAAAGAAACGTCAGGGAATCAACCAAATTTCGAGCCATAACATTCTAAATGTACAACTTCAGGGAATGTGAATTTTTACGTTTTTTGTTGTTAAACAAAATGCTGTATTTCTGGAAAAATTGAACACTTTCTCTTTCATTAACTGACAAACTTACAAGGAAAAGTGTATTCGAATGAAAAAAATCCTAATAAAAAAATGACCATTGAATTTGAAGGCAGAAAACAGTTCATCTGGTGCAGGTACTTATATCTAGGTTGCCATGTAAATACATTTTGTGTGTTACCTCTTGAATACTTGGGGGAGGGGGAGAGGGCTTGACACATAATTGGAAGTAACTCTTCATTTGGTAAAAATAATTCACACTAAGAAAAATTTTTTGAAAAAACTCCTTAGAGAGTAAACCTTTTGGGTTTGAAGCTGAGAACCATTACTCGTGCGACACATGTATAGTAGTAAGAGGTAAATCAGCTTTAGCAAAATGAGCTCATTTTAATGAGCATTTTAATTGTAAAATTCTTTGTATTGCTGTTTGAACTGCAGAGGTTGAAGAAAGCACCAGATTTACTTGGAACATTTCTCTTTTTCAGCTCTGGGATCTATAAACTTCTAATTTATGGTAACAGCAGAAAAAGTATGAATAATTAACAAAGTATAACACAGAAATTAAAAAAAAAAAAAAAGTCAGCTACTGAAATCCATTAATCGACATGAAATATAGAATGCAGTAATATTTGTACATCTGTGTATATCTACTTATTAATCTGCTAAATTTTTTTAACTTGTCTCTTCAGAAATAAAATAACACTGTGTAATTTTCTTCTTTTGATTTTCAGGTGGTAAAATTAATAAAATTAAGTGAAAATATATGAGTAAATATGGTAACATGAAAAACCTTGAAATGGGTAATATTTCTTCGTTAATAAAATGTAAGCAAAACTGTATGGTTTTATACAATTTTAGTTCATCAAATGAATGCTTCAGTGGAGTGGTGTACCTTTGTTCTGTTAGAATATCTATCATTTGCTTCTGTTGTTGCAGCAGAAGGGTTCCATATCTCTTGTCATTTTCCAAAACCCTCGATTATCTGATGATATTCTAGTCTAACTGGCTAATCAAAGCAAATATTCAGATTTATCTTAAGTGTTCAGCAGATGAAGACTGAAATATGCTAATTTTGTCGGTAGACATACCATTTTCGAAAACAGCACCATAGTTGAAAATTATTTAACCCTGAGAATATTGATGCATTTGCTAATGTTAACTCATATATCAGTCTCTTTTGACAAGTAGGTGCTTGTTTGTGTATCAGAATTCTTAGCTATTTTATTAGAAATAAAGATGTGCATTAAGTGAACCCACTAAGACAAGAAATTGTTTAACAGTTTTTGTTATGAGTAATGGACTGGTTGTTTTGTAAGATTGATCGGCTAAGAAATCCTAATTTTTTGTGTACTCACACTTATAGAAATTTGATAATGTTATTGAGAATTTCACTCTAAAGTACTTTACCCAGTCACAATTCCTTACAAACTGAAAATCACATGGAATGATTCTAAAAGCTTTATTCTACTCAATATGCTGGTGCTTTCTAGTTGTTTTAGGAACTGTTCACCAGACTGCTACTAGTACAACATGCAATTAAATGCAACAATACAAATCGAAATTATCATTGAGAGCTAAAAATAATCTTCATTTTACAGTAATGAATTATATTTAAATTACAGGAATACTTTACAGAAGTAAATGGGATGGTAAAATTTAGAAAACTCTTTTGTCAAATGACATCATTGCCCATAGAATTTCTGAAATTAGCAATGATTAATTTTAGCAGCTTATTCTGAGACTTAAAGAAATCCCAAAATTTACTGTTTCAGTGGCATGAAACAAGTGATAGTTCAGAAATAGCTCAATTGTTAGTATATGTCAGATACATGTATTAGGAAAACATAGGTAAGGAGTTGTTATTTTGTCATCTTGCAGAAGAATATGCGAGAGAGGAAGACACATATAGGAACAGATCATATATAATAATAGAATAGTCAATGAAGTTTTTAAAACTGAAGGTTTAGAATAGAAGAATTGCATTGAAACGTGCATAGGTAATGCAAAAATTATGATAGGTGAAAATAAAATTGTAAATAAGTTTACTGTTTAATTTTCATAATAAAATGGAATTAAACTGAAAATATGCAAGTAAAATTATTTTTTACCCCCTTCCAGTTTTAAGTCATTATTCTTTTTCTTCTGTAAAAAGTTGCTAAATGTGCGAAGATAGTTGCAATAATCACTGCTGCCAACTCCCCTGGTTTTTCATTATATCTCCTGATCCTATCTGGTTTTTAATTTTTAGCCTTTAAAACCAAAAATATTTCCGAGCAATAAACGAAATGAGTTAGGTAAATTCCATTCCCCCACCTCTAGTAATTTTCAGAATAAGTTTTTTTATTAAATTTATTTCATCTGAATTTTATTTATTGTTTCATTTTATTGATCTTATTAAATTTTATTTGATCCAAATTATCTTAATCTACTCTCGACAACTGTAGATTTTTATATGAAGATTCAAATAATGTTTATTCAGTTAATATTTGAATTTAATTTTTGTTGCATATATAGTACATTAATAAGTTTATCCTCACAAATACACAATACATTAATTATTAATTTTATTTTCATTATATTTATAAGTACTTTTGTAAATGTAAAAGCTTTCCTTCACTACTCAGGGTTTTCTATGAATAAAAATGTAAGAAAATTAAAAAATTAGCCGAAGAACATAAAATTTAGATTGTTTATTTGGTGTTATTATATTTTATATTAGAATTGCTATTACAGACAGTTCAATAAATTATAAAGTCAGTTTTGGAGTTTATTTGAAATGGTGTTACCACACAATGGGGAAAACCTCCCAGTTTTCTCTAAAAAATCTTCCGGTTTTTTAAATTTCAAGTTTGGCAGATATGCGCTATATGTAAGTACCTAAAATTTTTATTTGAAATGCAACCATTAAATAAACAAATAAATAAAACAATATATAATATTACAATAATACACAAAATTAACAGTGGAATCAAATCAACCAAATATTAATAGAGATTTATAGCAATATATTTTTCTTATTTATGTTTATTCCTTAATTCCTTGTTAATTTATTCTGCTAAAGTATTTTTATTTCACTTTAAAATAACTTGCTTTTACTTATTTTTATTGGTATTTCATAAATTAATTTAATTATAGAATGCAGCCAAAAAGAAACCTGATAATACTCAGCAAAAAGTTTCACCGCCCCCTCCTGCACCACAAACGGAAGATACAGCTTCTGTTCCTGAAAAAGACAATAATGGTATTTTAAAAGTTTTATTTTAACACTTTCTATGCAGTTGTTTTAAATGCCAAATTAACAGTTAAATCATAAATTTTCATAATTGCATTATTTGCAGAAGAGGAAGAGGTAGAAGTTAAGAAAAAGGAAACTAAAGGGAAGAAGAAAAAAGGTGAAGAAGATGATAAAAAAGATAAAAAGAGACCTGGGAAGAAACAGGTAACTAACTATATTTTATATTCGTTTGTCAATAGAGTGATTGTTGAATTTGGAATAGAGTAAAGTTAGTGATACATAATGGTATTTTTAAAAATGAGAAGAATAAATAAATGAGAAAATTTTGGTAATATTTTTTAACCAATCTAGCTGTTAAAAAAATTTTACGTATGTAACATTAAGTATTTTTCTGAAAAAGGAAGCATTCATCGTAAATTATTTTCTTCTTTTCTAAAGCAAATCATTATAATATTTTCCATGTTCATATTGCATTGAAAGTTCACCATTGTCTCGATAACCAGCATAAAATTTCTTTATGATGTATTGTAGTTAAATATTTATATGTTCAAAACATTTGCAGTTTGATTATTTTATTAAAAATAATTAATTGAAATAATCAGTGTTAATAATTATGTAGGTTTTCAAATTGCTTAATTTGTAATAAAGTGTATTTATTTTAAGTCATGAAAATAATAGCCGACAATATGAAAATATACAATTTGTATTTGTTTATTTATTTATTTATTTTTAAAAAATTGTAATACTGAAAAAATATAGTATCATCGAGAGAAATTAAATGAATTGGTAAATATATAAAATTTTGATATATTAACAATTTTTTGAATTTTTCTAATTGGATATATAATTGTTTTTAAATTATCATTTTTCCAAGACAGGGAAGTAAATTTTCTACATATTTGAGTAAAAAAGGTGTTCATCCTTTATTTCTGGATTTCTTTTTTAAATACAAATTCATTGCCTCCATTCTTTAACTTTTTTAAATCTAAACATTTTGTAACTGTTCTTTTTATTTGTGTAACATAAATTGCTGTTGGTGTACATATTTCTCTGAAAAATTTTCTTTACTAGCAACGAATATCTGAAGCCTAGGAGTTCAATTAATTTTTATTACTGTTTTTAGCAATTTGTAATATTGTTTGAGTATAAACATGCAATAAAATATAAATTACAATTTTCATTTCTCAAAAGGCTGACTTAGAATGCCCTCCCCCCTTTTTTTCTTTTTTTGGCACAAGAGGAAAATCTATTTGAAATTGTATACTGCCCTTGTTTCCTTAACACATGCCATTTGTGTATGTAAATTATACCAAAATAATAAGTTTATTAAAACCATATTAAAGCTTTTGAAGTTATTCATATTTAAAATTTGGGCTTCTTACTAAAAGCAATTTCACTAGCAAACTTCTAAATACAGTAACTCTAATTTGCCTGTTCTTCTTCTTTAGTGTTACATATATGAGATGCACATTACTATCAGACATAAAATTTGACAAAAATCAATCTTCAATTTAAGTTAGGTTTATATATATATATATCTTATTTTTCATTTTATTTATTTAGTTTAGGGGAGCAAAATTTATTTTGTGACAAAAAATATTTGATCATTTTTGTGATCTCTTTCCGTTTTCCTCATTCTTAAATCATTTGGGGGCTATTAATGTGATATTTCTCTTTTTTGGTTAAAAATTGTTGAAAACATAACCATTTTTGATAAAATTTTAGTGAATATTTGATACTATAAGAAAGTCAGTACATAAAAGTATTGTTATACCCATTTACTTCAAAAATTAATCATATTGTTCAATGAACTGAAATTGGTTGGTTTATTTCGAAGCTGTAAGATGAGGAATGTTTTGTGGGAAACAGTAAAATTTCTATAAGAAACAAGCTTACATTTACTTAAAATATGGAAAATTTCATGCAGCCAATCTGTTAAGTTGCTTGAAGTACAATTCAGGATAAACTAATATAATTTTGTGTGTTTAACTACTTGGTCATCTCGGTGCTATAATACATCAAATGTGTACAGTAAACCTTTGTTAAAAATGGTGGTTACGTCGTTAACTTACTGCACAAAAAATAAAGTCATGTTTCTTAAAGTTAACTTTCTATGGAAAAAAAAAAAGTTAGGTATAGTTAAGATTAAAAAATATGCATAATTTATGCAAATCTTAACAACGAATGTAACTTCATTTATTTTAAAAGCTGTTGATCTTATTCACAATCATAGGTTTTTGGCATCAGCTGGTGTTATAAGATCATACAGATCTTCATTTGTCATTTCATGATCATCATTCTTGACAATTTTTTTCTTTCTTTTTTTCTTCTGTACCTGAAAATTCTTCACTGTCTATTGCTTTTGTAATTTTTAAGATTTCCTTGTTTTCATTTTCAATTGATGAAAATCTTTTTAATATTGACAATTACTTCTGGCTAATGCCAGCAACATATGGCTTTCATAGCTGAACTCAGCAAGCATTTGTTGTTGATGAGTTCTCTTGTTCTCATGGGAGTTTTATTATTTCTGTGCAGTGTCATGTTGAATTGCTTCCAAAGTGCTATTAGTGTGTTGTGTCCTTTGTCTAATTTTGTCTCTGTTTTTCCTTGTATCATATAGCTTTATTTGCAGAGATGTAAACATGCCTTACATAATAGACTTACATAATAGAATGTTATGATTATTTGATCCATTTTCTGCATTAAGGAAGTATGTGCAGTTGGGAGAAATAAAAGCTGTACATTTGAATACAGTTGTGAGGGTTTCAGTGCTGTGTTCTTGAGCATTATCCTGAATTAGGAGAACTTTAAAGTTTTACTTTTCTAAGTAATATTTGACTTTTTTAATGAATAAATTTCTAAATCAGTCATTAAAGAGGACTATCGCAACACAGCCAACGCTCTGTGATTTACCATGTGTGATTGAAATTCTCACATTTGACAGATTAAATGGAGACAATTAAGAATGCAAAATCATGTTCCACAAATCTGCATTCGGCCAGGGTTTACTGTATATACATATATGTGTGCATGTGTGAACAGACAAGTGCTTCAGTCAGTCATAATATTAGAATTAACAAACTCAAATTTATCAATTAGAATAATATCAAACTGATTTATTTTGAACTAGACTTTCATTGAAGTTATTGCTGTTTTGTTCTTCAAATATCTTACAACAATGTTAGCATACTTTGTTTCTTCTTATTTAGAATGTTTAACTCAAATGTAGTACCTAGTTCTCATAAGTGTTAATCAGAAAAGTAAATAGTGCCCTCTGTATGAATGAGACAGAGTCTGGCTTTTAACAAGAAAGGTGGGTATAGTGAGCTTGTATTTTCTATTCTAATTAATATAGATTTTGTAAAAATATAAATGTACTCATTGTGTTGTGAATAAAATCAAAAGGATTACTTTGGATGTCATTAACTGTGAACAAGCTACATTCACAAATGGATCCTGTGTCAAGAAATCCTTTTAATGACAGTAAAAGAAAGTATTCAGTCAGCCATTGCTGCTATATATTATCATCAACTTTTAAATTTTGTGTGCACACATACATATATGATTATCATTATTATATCAGAATGCATATTATGAATAGACGTGTTTTGGAAAATTAAACATTTTGTTGATTGTGTTTCTTAGATTGCTGCTATGCAAGAGGCTCTTAGAAAAGTGAAAGAAGAAGAGGAAAGGTTGAGATTAGAAGAAGAAGCTAGAATAAGAGCGGCTGAAGAAGCAGAAAGATTACGTCAAGAAAAGGTATAAAGGTTACCTTGTTAAATAGAATTATCAGGAATTTTTAAAGTGATATATTTTGAGTGTTTTCATGTTTATACTTTGCTTATTGACAGATTTTTTATTTCAGTTACGGTTAGAACAAGAGAAAAAGGAAAAAAAGAAGAAAAAAGAAAAAGAAAGACGTGAGAGACTTAAAGCAGAAGGGAAATTATTAACTAAAACCCAGAAACAAAATCGAGCTCGTATGGAAGCTACTCTTGCTGTTCTGCGACAACAAGGTAAACAAATACGTAAATTGTTAAGCTTTGAAAATTAATTTATTATTTTCATGCTTCTAAAATTTTGTATTTGATATTATACAGGGTAAATATGAACAAGTAAGCAAAACTTTAGAGGGTGATAGAAGGCAGCCAGATATACAAGTAATATTCGTCATAGAATGTATGTTCGGAATGCAAGCGGTGAGAAGTTAAAGGGTAGTTGTCCACTATAACATTTAAAGAATTAAGACAAGAATGAGAAGAGATACTTCAGAAAACTTTTTTTTAACTGGAATGTAATTGATGTACATTTTCAAAGAAATTGCTCAAAAGACCTTCTGCCAACTGTATTGCAGGCATCACACTCATACTTGCGAGATAGTGACTGGCTCACATTTACGAAGACACCAGGCATTTTCCAAGTATTGCCGCAACCAGTGTTATTCCTAGGATTTTTTTGGAAGAGTAAAAATACTTTGGCTTTTTTAGGAGGAGTGAAATATGGAAATAGCATAAATTACATATAGGAAGACAAATTTTCTATAAAAAAAAACACATTTTGAATGGACAAAATGAAATAGAAAAAAATGAAAATGCTATTGACAATTATAGCACATGTTAAGTATTAGTGGAAAATATTAAACATTATAAATAAAAGAATTTATTTTACATTAAACATTCTAAATGAAATATTTATTCAATATTGCAAATTTGATATCCTTTTCCTCTGATTTTTCCACAATGTCACAGCTGATTTCCTTACAATAGCAAAACTCTTTCAAAATTAAAGTTACAAAAAACATTTATTCTTGGTTACATTATAATTTTAATCTCTTTTTTCCCTGATTTCCTTACAATATCATAGCTCTGTCAAAATTAAAATCGCAAAAAACATTTCCCCTTTGATCTTTGAAATCTGGGCCTTGCTCAGATATTCTCGTTAGAATTTCCATTTGTTTTTCCCGCAATCTATTTCTTCTATTTGATTTGATCCTATTTTGAGTAGAGAATCCTCTTTCACAAACAGCCATTACAAAGGTATAGTCATAGTTATTTGTGCCAGGGCTGTAAATCCTGGATATAAGAATTCACCATCTAAACTTAATGAGAACAACAAATTGGCAAACTGTTTAAATTTGAATTCTCTGTAGTGTGCATAAAAACACTGTACTTCAAGGTGCTCTTGCTTTAACTCTTCTGCTGAAACACCCAAAACTGAAGTAGAATCGTGTCTATAATAATGTTTAATAACATTATCTAGGGACTCCGATCTTGATGATTCTGTTGTTGTAACACAAGAGGGATTCAACAAAACATCAAAATCCTGCAAAAGATGCATCTGCTGCAAATTAAATATTTATTGCAGATTCTATATCCGTGCACTCAAAAAAGCATTTTTAGCACTCATGAAATCATTTAAAGATTTAGTAGAAACAGATACTTTAATATCTTGAACTCGATAATACCCATTATTAAGAGCAGACTCTAAAAATTCCTTTAGGTGAGTGTTATGACCTTCCTCCTTTTTCATTTCCTGCATGCGATTAATAGTTGATTCTAGACTGTTAACCAACACAGAGAAGTCCACATCATTGCTCTGAAAAATTCTACTGACTTTGTTCATAATCAGTAACACATCTCTCAAAAATGGCAAGGTGGCTGCAAATGAAAATTGTGTGCATTGTTTAAGTAGTCCTGAGCCCTTGTCCATAGGATTGCATGTTTTTCTGTTTGCAATTATGTTTGTCAGGGCAAGGATCACAGCATCATAACTGATATGACATGCATCAACTACATTCCCAAGTGACAACGACCGAACAGCATTTATCTCTTTGAGAGTTATGTTTGGCTCATTTAACACATCTTGCATCAATTTCAGCTTATCTATCCTAATATTAGGCGTGTGAAAATAAGCATACAATGAACCTAAAATTTTCTGGCAGCTCTGAAACAGGGATATTCCATCAGCAGCTTGGGAAACAGCTAAAGCTAAATGGTGAGCTATGCAGTGATAGTGCAACAAACCAAGTATCATATCCTGAAATTTTTTGCTAAGTCTGTTGTTTGTTCCCATCATAACAGCAGAACCATATGTTGAAAGGCCAACAACTTTTGATAACGGTACTTTTTTTTGTTGTTGTTGTTGTTGAGAAACTTTATTATTATTTCTTTTAGTGCATCTGCATTGCGTTCACACGATAGTTTTAAATTTGCCCAAAGACTGTTCTGACTTTCACTGTTTTCCAAATATTTCATATATATAATTAATTTATGGTCAACTGAAATATCTATTGACTTATCTATCATTAAGGAAATATAGGGGCTTTGTGAAACATCCTCATCCAAATTTGGTCCTAATACTTCCGAAATAGCTTTAATTATGTCTGTAACTGAATTTTGGGATAAATTCAAGTGAGTCTCTGTCACAGTCTCTTCTCCACAAGATTTCATAAGCGTCATAGGCTTAAGTTTCGTTAAAGGAAGTTCTTCTTTTCCAATAGCGTAAACAGTTTTGAACACTGCCAAATCGCCATCTGTTGCTGTAGATTTTTCCTTTTCAATGATATTTTCAAGAGCTTTAGCATCTTTCTTGGCGTTTAAAGAAAGCCTGTGTTCCGTAGTTTATTCGTGGTGAGACAGAGTACTTCTTTGGAAACATGATGAACCCATCACACCCATGCCGTTCTTCATATTGGCAGATTAACATGTTTCACAAAATATTTTATTTTCCTCTTTATTTAAGGGGGCCCAAGAAAATTCTTTAAGCCACTTACTTAAAAACTTATCATGTTTAGAAGTAGTTTCTTCTGGTTGTTCATCAATCTTTGGTTTCTTAGCTGATGGTTCTGCGTTGGTTGATGGCTTTTTTATAAAAAAAACTCCTTGATGGATTTAGAACTCGTATTTAAATATTTAAATTAATTTTTCTCCTGGAATTGAATCCTCCTGCTTTGGTCTCAAGGGGACCACCTTATTAAATTAAATAGTTTAAAAAATTAGTTAGTTAGAAACTAAAAATATTTTTTATATGCTTCTCCTAAAAGCTGATCACTTGTAGAAACTATCGTTTCGTTTTGTAGACTGTATGGAATTTCTTAAATTTAAAATTTTCTTCATATGTGATCTTAATTTCACTTAAAATATTAATTTTTATATAAAAGGAATTTATCTTATGAGCACAAATACAGATTGCAATTGCTTTAAGAGCGACATTTAGTTAAAATCAGTAATGAGTTTGGTGATCTCATGCCATCAAATTGAAACAATAATAATAATAAAAATTATACTACAGAATATTTCAAGAAAACAAGAGTATCTACAGCAGGGTTTGTACAATTCGGAAAAGTACTTGTTTTTGCCCAAAAATCGGTAAAAATTTCAAAATTAAATAGATAGATGTCAGCTAAATATCAATTTTCATGGTGATCGATTCACATGAGGTGACTCTTAGATGAATTAATTTCATATAACCAGAATGTGATGTCCCGATTTGCCCACTAGAAGATTGCAAGGATATGTCTATTTACCACAGCCGACAATTATCCATGCGATTCCAATTTTTGTACTGAAAAATGTGATAAAATTGCTATTTTTTTAATGAAAAGATAGCAATAAAACACCCAGATTTGCACTGTAAGACTAGTGAAGATCATTATTTTTTAAAAAGAAGATTGGAATTAAAATTTTATTTTTGTACTGGTAGTTCTCGGTAAAATTTCGACTTTTTTCCTGACTAGCGCAGAATAATGAAAGAATTAAAAATGTAAACACTATAAGCATAAAAATAATTTAAAGGCATGTTAACAATCATGCTAGACAAATTTTAAAAAAACCTAATTACCTTTATATATGCTTTTACTTCGCCTTCAATTTTCTGAAAAGTGCAAAAGATTTTTCCAGCTCGTAATGTGAAATTTCACCAAACTCCCAAACCACTTGTGTTGATAACCAATTCTACTATTCAAATGACCATCCAGTAACATGGAATGCATGACGAAATCAGTGTTTGCAGGTATGAAATGAAACTTCAATTTCATTAGTCAGCACAGTGCCTTGCCTATATTCTTTGTTGCGGAGAAGACGGGACAAAAATGTCTCACTGGTGTTTTGAGTAGAAAAAAATATTATTTGTTGATTTCGGTGGGGCACTATGCATTTTTTAAACTAAACCTTTGTTAAAAATTCATTGCATGAAAATACGCCTGGCTAGTTTTTTAAAGCGTGTTTCCAATTTTCAATGCATGAAATATGTTCTCGGAGGCGTTAAAAATATCTCTGGCCATAACATCGACGATCCTAGTGACTAGGTCCATATTGTTTTTGATCGGGCATTTGTAGATTAGAAGCTTTTCATATGGCCCCACAGGAAAAGGTCCAAACACAAGAGATCCTGTGATCTTGGTGACCAAGCTTTGAAACCACCTCAACCAATCCATTGCCCTGGAAATTTTGTGGTTCATATAAGCAGCCATCCTCTCAGCAATCCATGGTAGCAAATGCAGTTGGGTGCGAGGACCGACCTTTTTATACGGTTTACTATGCCACCTAATGGCTCTCTGTTTGCATTCTGACCATATATTCTATGACGAATATTGCTCATATAGCTGCCTTTTGAAAAAACGAATATCCCAACTGTTCTAGATCGACAAAATGTAATAGAAAAAGATGTTTATATAATTCAATGAATTATTTTATAATTTTGTTCTACTCCATTTTTATTTATCATAAAAACATGGAATAATGTATTTAGGAAATAATAACTGAATTTTGTTCTGCAAGAAACTGAAAAATAATTTTTTGCTTTTGAAAACGAAATCTTGTTTCTTCCTGTAGGTGTTGAAATTCCCGAAGTTGGAGAGAAAAAAGAAAAGCTTCCAAGACTTGGGGATCGTAAAAAATTTCCAAAAAAAGAAAAGAAAGTTCAAGATGGTGTGTAAAGAATTTACATCCTTTTTCTTTCTAAATATATATAATGCATATAAAATCTAAATTATTTCTATAACTGTAATTGTATTTACTGTTTTTAATGGAACTTGAATGCATTTAGAAACTTCAACAGAAACGCCTAAAATTGAAGAAATGCTCTCATCGGAAGTACATGAATCATCTCCTGAAGTTGAAGAGCCTGCAGAAGAAAAAGCAGAATCTCCTATTGATGAAGATGAAAATATTAAAGATGCTTGGTACGAAACATCTGATGAAGAGAGCAGTGAAGAACAGGGTCTTGCAGATAAAAAATCTGAACAGCAAGTTGCAGATTTAACATCCAGAAATTTAAAAATACATAGTGAAAGTGAAGGTAGTTCATCTGAATCTGAAAATGCATCATCAGATGAGTCTGGCTCTGAAGATGAAAGTGATAGCAGTAGCAGTTCTGAAATTTCACAGACGGAAAAAATAAGGATACGAATTGAAGTAAGTTTTATAGTATAAATGGAAGTATAAATTCATGTCTTTTTTGCCATATTTCTTTTGCTTTGTATTTAGCTTAAAATTTTTATGTGCTTTTGCAAAGTTAATATCAATTATTGATAATATTTATATAGCACAAAGTCAGAAATACGGATTTCGAATATCTGAACCTCCCAACCATGAGGATTTCCTCTCCCCCTACTTGTGAAAAGACAGAGAGAATTAGATTTCTAAAGAAGCATATGCTTCTTACATGCACAGTAGACTTTTTTCGTAATAAAGCGAGGGAGGGTTCTAATTCTTAATTTTACTGCAGCAGATCAATGATTTGGCTGTATGGCTGACTTATTCCTCAGCATTCATCTCAAAACAAAATATTCTATCAAAGTTTATCAATCATTTTATGCATATTGAATATCATATAACCCAACCTGGTGAATCTTTTTTTTTTTTTAGGCCCACCAGCGGCCGAGCGGTAAAGCGCTGAACACTGGTAGTTCGGTCCGAGGTTCGAATCCCGCGAACGGGCTGGCTGCATGGGCGTTTTCGTGGTTTTCCCCATGTGTAACGTGTATACGAGCCAGTTTCCCTTAGAAAGTCCTCCACGAAGGCATCCCTCCCCTTAGGCAGATAGCCCTCGTGAGCTTTGCCATAATTGAATAACCTAACCTAACCTTTTTTTTTTTTCTTTCGTCACCACATGACTATTCGCAGCAGCTTGGAAAATGAATCACACAATGTCTGAAACAATTTTTGTTTCCAATATCAGTCATTGAATACCATGTAGCAAAGTAACATTTTATGCCAACATTACACCTGTTGACAATTACAGATTTCAGCCAACTGTGTTACGAAGTGTTAAGTATGTTGAAGGAGACAAATTTAACAGAATTTTTAAAAATAGATTTTATAAATGGGGTTCATAGGACAAAATTCATAATCCATTTATTGATATTTGAATTAAGAACAACTGATTTGTTGTTCTGATAAGCCTTAAGGGTACTTTTTGGTTATGCACTTCATTTTGGTGCATGACAGGTGATAAACTATTGGCCATCATATGTTATGCCATGTGTGTTTGCCAACTATAAACTACTCTTATAACTAGAAATTATTTTCAGTTCTTGCCAAAATGGGAGCAGATGCATAATGATGATAATGCATAAGCATAAGATGCATAATGCAAGATGCAGATGCATAAGATGCATAATGCAATTTTGCATCACTCTTTCTTTGCAATTTCTCTGCATTGCGACATCTTTAACCCAGTCGCTGCTCAGGGTTAATACACAGACTTTCCAGCTGTAAGTACAACCAAAGTTAGTACACATTGCCTTTTTCCCCCCCCTGCTGTTGCTTGACTGTGTCTCTTGCTTCACCTTCCTTGTCTATTGTTGAATCTGTAAACTCCATATATAGAAATCGGGGGGTACATGTAGCAGCTCTAGTGTTGTACCAGTTTTAAGCGAAAATGTATTTCTGAATAATTGTGTCTGTGCACAGTAAAAGTGGTGTTTTAACCATCAATCCAATTTTAATTTTCACCTGCAGTGTCGTCTAAGTAATAAGGCCACGATTAGATAGGGAATTAATTTCACCTTCTGCAAAAACATCATCACATGGTTATATTTTTTTCTTGACCAAAATTAAAGTCCTGTAAGTAACTTACTGCCATGCTTTTATAAGGAGAATTAAGCAACAGAAGACATTGTAGTCCTAGAAATACTTAAGTGTTAATTCTGTGGCATAGGCTATCTCGAAACACCTCTGAAAATCATTTGTTGTTGTAATCCAAGATAGCGTTTGCCAGTCGATGAATTTTATTTTCAAGATCCAAAGTTCCATAGTTTATGTAAGAATAGGAGACTGTCTTTGATCTTAGAAATGTAGAAAATTCATTTTCCAAAGAAACAGATTCTCATATCTGTGTGTGCAAACATGCATCAACATTAGGTGTCATGTTGCCTGTCATGGTAGATAAAATAAGAATTAGGTGGTAAAAATTTGAACTTAACAACAAAATCTAAACTGTGAGCAAATTGGTAGTTATTGCATGCTAAAAGCTGCTATATCCATATATACTCTCAGTTTTAGTAGTTACAAATAAAATCAAAGGAAAGGGAGGGAAGCATTTTGAATTGTTTCTAACGTCCACTTTTTAAAAATGTCACATGACGATTTCAGTAAGCTCTAGATAGCTATGTGCACTGTACCACTGTGCTACTAAATACAAGAAAAATCATTTATTTGTGACTTCAGCATTGTATTTAGTAACCGGCTGATGTTTAAAAGTAATTCTTCTCTATTCAATTTTCTATACATAGTGTTTAGAACAGAGCTGATGTTGATTTTGATTAATAACCATTCTTGATACAATGAACCCACTACTAACCTACTTGTAAAATTTTCAATTAATCTTCCATCTACTATTTGCATAATTGAGCAATAAAAATGCTAACTTCTGAGTTTTATGTATCTTTAGGGATATACATTAATTCTAAACATTACAAAAATCGCAAATTGAAATCTAATAATATTTTCTGTCCATTTATTTTAATGCTTCATAATGCAGTCTCTACTTTGCAGCACCAGAGGGAATTGTGTGTTTTTTGATTGAGAAAGAAAGTTTTTTGTTATGTAATAAATGTTTAGTCCTTCAGATTTTAAATTTTGTGTTTGTTTTGTTTTCTTATTCAAATATATCAGTAATTTTTTCTTCTCTTAAACTGACTATATATAGAATTTGTACTCATGCATTAAGGATTTTAGTTTTTACACATTCTTCATCTTTTTGTAATTACAGAAGCGAAGACAGCTGGCTGAGAGTAATAGGAGCATGTCCAAATTACGATCCCCCGTTGTGTGTGTTCTAGGTCATGTGGATACTGGAAAGACAAAGATACTTGACAAAGTAAGTCTGGAATAAAATGTACAATATGATACCAGTTCAAAAATCTATCCCTTTAACAATTCTTTAGTTTTAACAATCAGTGCCACCATTTTCATATGTGTTGTATTGGTTGTAATCTAATTTACTTTTTTTTTTTAAATAGACAAACTATCATTAACCCATTCAGGACCAGCACCATGTATGCACAACGCAACAATTCCACTCTTACCAGCCCAGCGTCATGTTTACGTAACTTGAAAACAGAACGATTTTTTTAAATGTCAGTAGATGGTGCTAAATGGTAACGGTTTTCGCATTGGTTAAGTCATGTGGCTTTTGACCTTCATGTATGAGCATCAGTTTTTGTTCTGTGCTTCTGGTTTTGATAGATTTATTGTTGTAAACAAACTGGGAATCACAGCTCTTTAAGTTAAAGGGACACCAGCGTGTTTGTTTATTTCATCAGGAATTTCATTTTTATTCTTTTCGTTTTCGTTATTAGAATGTGGGAAAATGCATCCTTTTTTTTTTTTTTTTTTTTTTTTAAGGAAAATGTGGGAAAACACATCTAGCTGACTATAGTGGGTCTAACATCGCTGAACTTCCGTAATGGAAAAACTTAACATAGACTTTCTTGGTTAATTGAAAAGTAACTTTAAAGCATTATCCCAGAAGGGGAAAGATATCAGCTTTCCTGATGCATGATGCATCTTACTTGCTCAGCAAAACCAACACACAGGTGAAGCTTAATTGTCCTGTGTGTTGATTCTTGTTTTGAATTATTCCACACACAGCAGAATTGTTAAATTGAAATTTAATTTTCTACTTATAATTATTGCTTAATTTCTTTTACATTTTTTGTATTTGTAATTTTGTTTTTGTGCTTATAATTATAATTTTAGTATTTTGAATGTTTCATTGATTTCTATTAATGTAATATTTTTCTTAATATATATTAATAATTAATACATTAAATGTGTAACTTAAAAAGTTGAGGTCATTATATTAAAAAGCTGATTTTATATGAATTTTTTTGTAAAAGTAGACTTAACTGCTGAAAATGTGTGAGCCATTGGCGACGTTCCATTTCTGGGGGTTCTGCCCCATGGCTGCGCTTCATTCTCCAGCGCAGTGGTTCTCAAGAGGTTAATACGTTGCATGTGAAACAAAATCAGGTTGTGCAAAGCTAACACTCTATGAAAAAAATGTTTTAGGCTTAGTTCAAATTAAGAATGTATCTATAATTTAAACATACTTAAATATTGTTGTAATTAAAAGGGAAAAAATGAAATACATTGGTTATCATATATTAAGGAAAAATCACAAAAATAGACATAACTCCAATAACTCTTTTTTCAAGTTTCTGTATGTTTTACATAGTTCTGTTTTTGTAGTATTTGGACAATCTCTCATGCATTGAGAGGCAGATTGCAAATTTTTTTAAAACATCACACAAGAATTATGAAAATTTCTTAGTTGAATATAATATTATTAAATATGAAGAAATTGCAGATACATGAAATAATAGCATTTAGTATTCTCATAATATATTTTAAGCTTGTACAACTTTTGGTAAGTTTTCATCAATTCAGAGAAATATTTATAAAACAAATAAATTTTTCTGTATGCAGATTCGTAGCACACATGTTCAAGACAGTGAAGCTGGTGGTATAACTCAACAAATAGGTGCTACAATGGTACCACGGGAAGCACTTCAACAACAATGTAAATCTGTAAAAAATGTAAGTAATGTTTTTTTTAATATTCTGTTGAAAGACTCTAAGGAAATAGCAACCTTTGTATAAATTTGAAATCCAAAATTTATCATTATATTGTTATGGTAATGTTTTGTAAGTAAGTATTTCTAAAAGAATCTTTAGCAAAGTATTATAACAGATATATTAAATACATATCTTTAGCAAAATATGTATTCTTTAGTATAATGTTCTGTAACTTGAAAATTGTAGCACAAGTATTCAAATATTCAGAAGTTGGGGAAATCAGTAAAAGTGGTTTAATCTTCTGAACTGCATAACTATTTTATCTGCCTGCAGTGAAAGGGGTTTTGTTAGCTAGATTTGTATTATTGCTTATTTCATTCCTCATTTTCATAATCTTTCATTCATTAGGATGATTTCAAGCTATTGAAAGAAAGTAAGAAAACAGTAGTTTGATAATTCATAGCAAGTGATAATAAATCTGATGATCAAATAAAGGTGATAATGCTGCTGAGAAGATTAATAGAAAAAATACTTTTTGTAAGCACAGAATTCAAGAACAGTTTCAAATTTATATTGTAAATAATTTTTATAGAATTTTCAGAGTTCAAAACTTATTTAGTCATTAATTTCTGTCGTTTCCAAAATGCATCATCATCAGCATTTTGTAGAAAATCATAATTTCTTTATAGTAATTGATTTTTTACAACCATATCGCATCATGGTTTAATAAACTATAGTTGAAATCATATTTTGTTTGTTTAATAGCCAAAAATATGTATAATATCAGGGAAAATTTAGTTTGAATAACATTATGAATATATTACAAAGTTTATTCATGTATTGGATAACCAAACTAGAAGATATCTAATGACAGAGTAAATTTTAAAATTTAATTAGAGGGGCGGAGCAACCTTAATTTTTTTACAGGAGCAATTTTTTGTTTGCTTTGGAAGAAGATGGACCTGTGTCTGATCACCCTTAAAATCTATAGTTTTATTCAAATCTGCACCAAACTTACTTCCTTTTTTGCCTAATTTGAAATGCTGGATAACTTAATGATGCAAGAGATTACATTTAAAGGAGTAAAGTCAATTATTGCAATCAATGCCAATCTTAATTAAATGTCATAACAAAGTCTGTGTATAGTGTTTTCTATTTTAATTCGATAATTTGACTGACAGCGCACTGAAAAGCAGTTTTATAAATAATCATGTAATGTCTTAAATGATAGCAATAAAATACTAGTTCAGTGTGCAGGTGATAATGACCCATTGCTTATTCTGTATCTATCTATCTCTCTCTCTCTCTCTCTCTCTATATATATATATATATATATATACATATTTGGCATTTTTGAGATTTAAGTTTTTCCTTGACTACTTTTAGAGCAAAGGAGGGACTAGAAAATTATCTTTTTAAAATCCTTTTTAAAATTCTGACAAATACCTTTTCAA
This sequence comes from Stegodyphus mimosarum, assembly GCA_000611955.2. NCBI lineage: Eukaryota > Metazoa > Arthropoda > Arachnida > Araneae > Eresidae > Stegodyphus > Stegodyphus mimosarum. Next base: position 162,465 of record KK115910.1, on the reverse strand, counting down.
TGATGATTTTAAATTGAATTTCTGTTCCTTGGAGATGGTATACGGAAAGTGTTCTTATAATAATTTATTGTGAATTAGTGGTTTATTACTTTGCAGCTTTAGTGCAAATCTTGGGCTTATTAATTTACTTTTAATTACTTTTATATTGAATATGTATATATATTTTAATTTTTGTAAGCTTTAGATGTGTCTTACCTAAAGATGCTAAGTGCTGAAATTTTTTTTTTTTTTTTTTTTTTTTTTTTTTTTTTTTTTTTTTTTTTTTTTTTTTATTTTCAGTTTTCAGATCTTGAATTGAAGGTTCCTGGCCTTCTTATCATAGATACTCCTGGTCACGAATCTTTTAGGTATGCATTTCCCATGCTGGTTGGTAACAAAACTTTTTGTAATGATGCTTAGTATCAGAATCTCAGAAAATTGTTTGTGATTTTATGTAAATGAAATGCATATATATTTGGTGAAATTTCATGATTTGAAAATTTACCCATTTTTACAATTTTGGTAATTTTATCAAGCTGTTCTCCATTCTACTTTTTGAGTCTTGGATGCATTTATTTTGAAAACCATTTAGTGTCAAAAGCAGTTTTGCTGATGTTGAAATGAATACAAGTGTTCAAACTCTTGACTGTGGCTTCTAATCTTTTATAATCAGTGCTAATAATTAAATCATTCTTATAAGAAATCCTATTGTTATTATTATAATACGGTGTAATTTTAAAATGCAAATGGAGTGAGTGAAATACATACAGTATATAAATGAAGCACACTGCACTCGGTACCATACATATATGCTTTTCTGCTGTCCACATCAAAAGCAATTTTTCAACACAATGTAATGTCTGATCTTTATTTGGTAATTCATTTCACTCCCTTTGCATCATTAGTTGATTTAATAACATTTTTGTTTTTCACAATCATATACACCATCTCTTTAAGCATACAGTATGTAATAACAAAGTACGAATTGTCATTTATACTTTTAAACAAACCCTTTTTAAGACTATTTTTTTCACCTTCATCTGGTGTAAGTCTGGAATAAAATGGTAATCCTAACAATTTTCTTTGATGCTTGGTTGTTCTCATTAACTTTCCTGATGCTCATTGTTAATGAATTTACAAAACACTAAGAAAAGAACTCAAAGTCACTTGAAAATTCTGAGTTATACTGAGCGTTGTTGACTGAGTAGTAGCAATAAGCATCACCGATGCTCATGTTCAGTCACAGAATTGCCCCAAAAGAGGTAAACAAGTGTATTGTGCATACATGTCAGTTACTGAACTTGAGTCATATATGAAACAAAATTTTTTACCTTGAAATAAATATATAAGAAGTTGGGTATATATATTACTTTTAAATATTTGTATTTCACTAATAAAGAGCTGAAGACACGTCAGGGTAGTTTGATCTCATTTGAGATGAAAAGAAATATTATTTAACATTTTTAGACAATTAATTAGTAGTGGTTGGTATTAATGCAGGAAGAACAAAATATGTATTCGACACTCATTAATTATCCAGGTTAAATTTTAAATACTTACGCCTTGAAAAGTTCTATTTGAAGCATTAAATAGAAGGAAAGTATATTAATAGTTTTTATTTGTTTATCTCATTATATATCTTTGACTTACTTTTCCCATTTTCCTCTTAAGAATCAAATTTGCCAAATATATTCTAACTTTAATAATATAAATAATAACAGTAAATAGTAAATCATTCTCACTCCCAGTTGCCTTATAGAGCTTTCAATTTCCCATACCATTTGTTCACAAACTGTGTGCCACAGCGTCTTTACAGAAAGGCCATGACATATTGTAAAAGCTTCATAATTAATTCAACCAAGATATTTGACCTAACTAAACAAAGAAACTAAAAATATCAAGTTTTTTTTCCCCTTCCCTTGATTCTGTATAAAAGTAAAGTCGCTGGCCCAGAATATTCTTGCAAATGTGAGCCAGTTGTGCTGTGCCTCCTCAATAGCACCAAATGATCACCCTATATCCCATGACAATCTAACCTAAGAACATGTACAAGGCTAGAACAACCTTTTCATGGCTCATTTTGCAAAAAGAAACTGCAAAATTTTCTTCGTTTTGTTGCTAAAATGAGCTCATCGTGTCATTTGGTTTGGATTTGCGTGTACTGACTTTCAGAAGTCGTTTTTACCCCAGAGTTGTCAATCCATCATTTTCTTTCAGGTTGAATTTCATGCAGTTTATGCTTATCACAGAAATGCCAGTCAAATCACCAGCAAAAGTAACAATTTCCTCACCGGATTTATTAGGAAATTGCTCCTGTAGTTTTACAGAACCATTCATAACAATAATCTTAGCGGAACTGCACTATGGTCTTCCAACCTTATGAGGTTTTGAAATTATATACATATATCAAAGAAGCAGCAGATGCCATGACAATTACTTTCTTCTTCTCCTGGTCAATGAATGAATGAATGAATGCTTTAATTGCTTTTCTCATTGAGAATGGAGTGAGATTGGGTTGCTGATCTTAAACTTTGCTACTGTACAGGCATATATATGTGTACGTGTGTGTATTCATTTCAAAACTTCTATTCCTCTTGTGTAACAGATTTCAAGAATTTACTCTTATTTTATTATTATTATTATTATTTTATATTTTTCAGACCAAATTTTCATTTATTTCTTTTATTTTTGCATATATTGGATTACTTCCGTTTTACATGTTTTTTGACTCAATCCGCTCATATTGAAAAAACAGTTTTTTTAAAGACTTTCTAACCTAGTTTTCTCATTCATGATTTACTATTATTTTAACGAGCCTGTATGTTTTCCAGCTTCGCGTATAGTATAGTTATTTCTAATTTCCTATTACAAATTGCCTATTTTTGCAAGTTTTTTTTGGGGGGGTTGTATTGCCTAAAAGTATTAGCCTTTTTTTTATTTGTGTATTATTATGCAATTTTTTTTTAATATTTAATGCTGTAATTTTGCATGCCACTGCTTACTTTGTCCTGTAGGAATTGGACTGATAAAGACATAGATTACTTTAAAATTATTTTAAAATTGATTATTTTAGATTCTAAGATTATTTTAAAATTTTAAACTAATTTGTGTCTTAGTCAGTTCAGAAACAGATTATTTTATTTATTTCATTGCAACAACCCTTTGATAACGATACAGTGAAGGATGTAAATTTCATTTTCATTTTTGGTTTTGGCATATTTTGCCCTACTCCTGTTTCTTGCAGTTTGCCACTGTGCCTCTTGGTTTCTTGCATGCGATTTTTTCTATATTAAATATTGGATGAGTTTAAAATATGCTTTTTATTTTATTTGGCATTATATGTATATAGATATAAATACTATGTAATGAATATAAACTGGCTGTTCAATGAATGTTTGAAACTATTTTAAACATTTAATTTAAATTTAAAGTTATAAATGTAAAATCTAAAAATGCTCAGGAAACACATAGTGTTATTTGGAAAAGGGGAACAACTTTTGATAAACTTTATAAATACCAGTCACAAATTTTTTTAAGTATTCATGTTTGATGTAATATGTGCAGTTTTTCTTTATTTATATGGATATGCATTTTAATGATAATTAAGTTTCAGCTTATCTATAAAAATTGTTAAATAAATGCTTTCAATAAATAAGGCTTCCAGTGACTGTTTTACTTTTCTTAAAGGAGTATAGTTATTGTAAAGTGAGGAATTATAAGTGTTAAGGAAACAGATTTAATTTTTGTCTAGAAAAAATAATTTGGTTGTTGTATGAATAATGAAATTTGCTGTAGACTAATTTTGGTTAATTTTTTTCTCTTTTTTAGTAATTTACGCTCCCGAGGATCTAGTCTTTGTGATATAGCAATTCTTGTTGTTGACATCACTCATGGATTAGAACCACAAACAATAGAATCAATAAACATATTGAAGCAAAGGAAAACTCCATTTATTGTTGCATTAAACAAGGTGCTGTTCTTTTACAATTTGTGTACAAAAAAGAAACCAATTTTTTTTTAATATAACATAACTGAGAATTTATTAATTTTTCTTCATTTTTGTATGTGTTTGAGCAAAATCTGTCCAAAAAAGAAATCAAACTTTAAAATTCAAAAACTTACACATCAGTCATGCAAACCTGCTTTAATGATGCTGTTGAGCCTTGATCTTACACTTGTTCTTTTCTTAAGAATTCCACATCCTTTTGTGATTGTTTTATGAATGATGGAATGACGCATAATTTTGTGTGCAGCAGTTATTCACATTTTGAAAGTGAACGGTCTTGAAAAGCAACAAGCATGTTTGAAATCTGCATAAAATTTGAAAAAACCTTTATTGAAGCATTTTAAGTATGGCAAGAAGCTTATAAAGAGGATTATTTTATCCATTCCCAGTGCTCTGAATAATACCAGTATTTCAAAATGGACCTGCAAAGGCCATCCAAAAACTAGGCGTCCTTCTTTCTGTGTCAACAACTGATCTTCATGTCAAAGATTTGCATCCTTTGGTTCATGCAAATTGTTGTTTTATTGTCTGTGAAATTGCTGAAGATCTAGCTATCATCAGAAGCTCTTGTTACCCAGTTTGGGCTAAAAATTTGTAGATGCATCCTATTACAGCAAAATTTATACCTTGAATCTCGACAGATGGGCAAAAAAGAAATCATCAGAGGTAGCTAGGAATGATTGGATCTTTCAAATGCAGAATAAGAGTTTTCTAAAATGTGTTTAAACAGGTGAGAAACAGGAGTTTAAGGATATGATACTGAAACAAAAATGTGTTCATGCCACAGGTAGACAATTGTTACAATGTATAGGAACATCATCACAAAACCAGAACAAACATATCTGAGTTAAATGAATGTGAAGGTGATGTTAATTGGCAAGGAATCATTGTCTTGAGTTTGTTAAACAAGTGGAACAATCAGTGCACACTTTTATTTGGATGTTAGGACACATTTAAGAGAAACAGTGACAGGAAAGGCCACAAGTTTGGAGGAAAAGACCTGGGTGCTTCACCATAATAGCATGTTAATACACATTTGTCTTTCCTTAACCATGAATTTTGACAAACAAAAAAGGACTGCCATTTCACAAAGTTCAGGTTTTTTTTTTTTTCAGGTTTTTTTTTTTTTTTTTTTTTTGGACAGGTCTTGTATGTGTATGGTTGTTTTTTGTTGTGAAATTAAATGTTAGTCACTCTTTGAATATAAAACAGCTTTGAACTATTAGAATGTAAAAGGCCATAGTTTTCCATATTAAATCTTTTAAAATATTGTTGTGTGCATACGTGTTCGTTATGGATTGAATGCACAAGTCGTTTAAAAGTTAACAAAATTTATTCTTCCCACAAGAAATAAATCAAAATGCTGAAGTATTTCTTCAGAAATATTAGTACAATATCACAATATCTCAAACGTTAAAACAGATAAACTAATTCTAACTCACAGCGAAATCGCTACAATCAATCACAGCATTAAGTAAACAAACAGCAGTTCGCTTTAAACAGCTGCAACTACATTGAGATGAGGTGTTTCAATTTGGCTTTTATAAGCTTTTTAATTACCACTAGAACAATCTCGATTTTTCTGGATGGCAACAGTAATTACGAGATATTTATTTATTAAACATTAAATGCACGCGCACTTTTATTTTTATTTTTCCGACGTAGCTTTCTCTTTAAAAATCGTCTGTGTTGCACGGGAAAATAAAGCAATTTTAATTACAATTCTAAATAAATAGCCAAATAAATATGAAATCCATAACAATATGTCTTTATATTTGCAAGCTGTCTGTAAAAAAATATTAGAGTTTAACTAGTTATTTATTAAAGCAAGATATGATCTTTATTGCTTTTGTATATTGCAATAACTTTTCTTATGCTTTTTTAAAGAATTTGATAATTTTTTTCAAATTTTTATTTTCATTTCATTTGTTAATTTTTTTATTTATGTTTTCTTATGTAATAAGCTTATTTTGTGTATGCATATTTATAAGAATTTAAAAACAAAATTTAGTTTTTTTTTTTTCATGGGAGAAATGTAGATGGAAATTTGTAAATTTAACCCTCCAAGCATTATGGGTTTTGCCTTAAAATTTCAAAGTTCCTCAAAGTGTCATGAATAAATGGTATTTTCTTGATTATAATTAAAAAACGACTCTCTCACTTTCTACCTTGACTCCATTTCTTTCAATATACATCCAATCTGAAGTCAAATACATTTAAAGCTGGCAGAAATTTTTGTGTGTAATGAATACAAAAGCCACCGTTCTGTATGGAATTTTCCATCAATAATGCTGTGGGGGTTAAATAGCTTTTGTTACAGAAATAAATCTGTCATATTTAAAAAAAAAAACTAATTATTCATTTTAATGTTGTTAGCTTTATTCCTCCATAAAAATATTGTTATATGTCTGTAAATAAGATAGCTTTAATGTTATTATGTAAATCAATAATTGATTGAACTTCATATAAATGTGTATCAAATTTTAAAAGTTATATTGCTCTATATTGATCTTTTCCTTGATCTCACCTTCATACTCTGCCACATTTTTGGGCGGTATATTTACTTATGATTTATTTTTCATTATAGGTTGATAGGTTATATGAATGGAAATCGAAGCCTCATTCAGATATTCAAGATCTTATCAAAAGCCAGTCTCGATCAACAAAACAGCTTTTTGATGACAGAGTGAAACAAATTATCCTGGAATTTGCTCTTCAGGTAATTTTACTTTGTTATTTAGAAAAAATGATAGGTATAGTTGAAATCAGGTTTTTATCAAGAAAATTTCTTTCTAGAAGAGCTTGTGAGTGATCTTTGAGTGGCATATGAAAATTTCACTTTTTAAGCCCTGTTACGATCATAAGTGAATGGGCACAATTTTGTGCATCAGGGCATGACATTCAAAATATTTCTGATAGTACAAATTCTTTGAACAATGAAAATTATTATTTCTTGAAAGGAGTGTTTTGGAAAACTCACTTATTCTGGTAAAGTCATGGAGATTATGTAAATTAATGTATTTTTTGTCTTTGGCTATTCTAGATGTAGAAATGCAAATTCAGATTATTTATTTTACATATTAATAGCATCATAGATATTTTATTAATAATAATGTGGTGTAATCAGATTGAAAATAAGTGAATTATCAGTTATTTGTTTATTTATAATGTCTCTCTCGCTCTCTCTCTTTTTTTTTTTTTCAAATGAATAGTCTTTGAATGCTGTTCTGTATTATGAAAACCAAGACCCACGCTCATATATATCAATGGTACCTACATCTGCTGTGACAGGTGATGGAATGGGAAATTTAATGTCTTTAATTGTGGAATACACACAAAACATGATGGCTAAACGATTAATGTTTTCCGAAGAATTACAAGCAACTGTATTAGAGGTAAGTATTCTGACTTTCAGAGATTAAGCATTTAATTAATACAGCTAAAATTTCATTTAACATGAATTATTTTATAGATTTAGGGTTTTGAATAATTTAAATTTTTTTCCGAAATACCCCCCATTCTGTACTAAATGCTATGATTTCTTGTAATTTTATTGTAAATTATCTTATATGAGAAATTACATCTTATTTGAGAAAATTCTAAAAATTTAGGTTAGACTGTAATCAAAATGAAAGTTGAGATGAGTTATTTAAAAAATTATTTTTGAAATGCTTTACAAAAGTAAAATAAGAGAAAAGATTTAATTGTAAAGTCAGTATTATTGCACATATAGTGAACTTTATTTGAAATGTTATTTGAAAGCAGTTAGTTTGAAGCCTTATCTTCAGTTTTTTTATAAAAACGTGCATTTTGTTTCTAAGATCAATTTAAAACAAATAATATGAAAATCAAATAAAAATTCAGTTTTTAGTGACAGATAGTTCATATATTGTGATTTGTCTCCAGTCTACAGGTAATGTTTCATGGTGAGCTGGTATTGTAAATAAGCATCATTTCAACTTCAAATTCAGTCTGTTAATGTATTACATTTTGGTTTGTATCTGTTTCAAAAACTGTCTAAGCAGTGAACTGAATTGTTTTAAGGAAGTAAAAATGAACCCACATGTCAGAAGGAGGCTTCATTCTTCAACTGTCTATGATTTTGCAGCTCTTTATTTTTTAGGGAAAATGTTCATTTCTTTGTGATTTGTTGCATTCTTCTGAACATGTGTTTTCTTCAAACTAAGTAATTTCAGTGGGCTTTCATAAAGCTCTTTTGAATAATACCTTCAAACATGTACATCATTTTCACTCATATAAGGAAAAAATTTCAGATAATCCTATGTAATACATTTGCCCAACAGGTTGCCAGGAATCTGGCTGTGCATAATTCAATTATTATATATTTCAAGCATGATAATATATGCTGTAAATGCTCATTTCGCAAGCAGAATGATAAAAATGTTCCATATGCTGTATTTCAGCAAGAAAGGATTGCATTCTAAAACTGCCATTTTACTTTAATTTTTTTTTTTTAATGTATGCGTAATTTTATCTGTTTTTCTGAGTTTTGAATTCTTGACCTGGCTGCATAGTTGTAAAAAGGTTATTGTATGATTGTATAAATTTGTAATATGTTAAGCGTGCAGTATATCTTATTTATAACTTTCATGAAAATAAAAACTCATGAAAAAATATTTTTGGTCAATTTAATTTTAAAAAAGAACTTTTTAAATTAACATTTATAGTTTTTTCAAAGTATTTTCAGTTTTTTATTGGGGATTGTAAATGTGTTAAAGCTGTAATATTACATTGGTGGAAAAATTTGCTTTTGCAGATTTAGTTAAAATAAAATCTTACAGAAGGAGAACTAACATTGGATTTCCATTTTTATAAAATTTTTATAAAAATGGAAATCCAGTGTAATTTACATATTTACATTATGATGCTGTTGAAGTATAAAAATAATAATAAATATCTAGAAACCTGTTCAGTCATTCAAAATCCCAGTGAAATACATGTAATTTTTGCCAGCTGCACCTCCTAAAAAAGATTTATTTTACTGTTGTCGATTATATATACTAATATAAAAGGAAAATATTTATCAGTGCAAATTTACTCAAGTACAAATTTCATTTTTTAAAAAGGTATTATGTAGCATTGTACGTTTTCAAGCTTTACAATAAAATATTCATGTTTCTAAATATGTGAAAGGATATAAAGAAAATATAAAAAGTTTCACAGTTTATCTTGTATTAGCTGTCAGATTGTATAATTTTATTATTCTGTATTGAATTATTTGAAATGTTTTATACTTTTAATTTTGTATTTAGTTAAAATTGTATTAAAAATTAGTGATTTTTATACAACTTTTCAAACCTACATTGCAGTACTCTTTAGCTGCATTTTTTACAAGAATCTACAAATATTCTTTCCAGTTTTGACAGTTTATTAATCAACAGTATTCTGATGGTATGGCATGTATGAAATAAATTTAAAGAATAACTTGAAAAGTGTTATCTGTATAATCAGTCGAGTCAGTCTATCATCCCAGATCATGAATCAGTCTCATGAGTCAATGTCAACCTTAATACATGTATAAATGATTCATGTCTTCATCTGTTGTATTCATACTCGTGGATAAATCATGCATGCTATCTTCTTTGTAATCTCAAGTAAAGAAATCTAGAGGCATCATAACAGAATATCTTTGAAGTCTCCATTGCATTCTCAAGAAAAGTTTTCACAATGGTAGTTCTTACAACTGCAGGGAAAGGTAGACAAATGTTATCTTGTTTAAAGATGACTATCCAGATATCTTCTTCCACCATTCAGAGAATGTATCCAAGCAAGCATTTCCTTCAAAAATGAATTCCTAGAAGAAAAATGATGCATTCAGTTTATCCACAAAAACATCCTTTTTTACAATATCACTTTCATGTGAATCATATATTAAGAGTTTCAACTGTTCCAGAGTGTCACATTAGAGCAATTTATGAGTCTGATGTATGGAATATTCCCTTATCATTGAAAGTTATGTATAAAAACATCACATCATCATTTAACATATCTAGATATTAACAAGAGAAATTGTGACACTTCACACTGCATGTTAGTTTCGGCTTTCCAAGAGCTTTATCTGTGCATCTGATATGATAGGAGTTTTTAATGGGTTTTCCAGAAAATTAATTTTTGAATATTGAGTTCCTGCTGGTATGACATAGAAAAGACTTCTCTGTGTACACCTAGACATTAGTTGCTTAATCATTGCTTAGTTGCTTTTCAATGCATTCTTCACTTACAGAAAACTATCGGTGCTCTTTTTTTTTTTTTTTTTTTTGTCTGCATAGTCTGTTATAATAAATTGACCATATCAAGTGCAAATTGTTGTCTTCCTGAGAAATCCATGTATTTCTCTCAAAATATCCATTGTACTCTGATAATTCATATAATCTCATAAAGTGAACCCAGTGAAACTCAAAATATTGAAACTTCAATAAAAACTAAACCCAGTATAGCACAACAGCCATAGTGCGCCATGGCCCTGCAGTGCTCTTTTTCTGCTTTCTTGACTTTTTTGGGTGCTAGAGTGCATCAACCTTGGTAAGCCTTGGGTAAGTGGTCGGCTTTGTTGCAGGACCCGCGATGTTTAGTCCCCAAGTGACCTTGATACTCATTTTATCGACCCACTTATGAAAGGCTGGGTCAACCTTGCCCAGCCCAGGGATTGAACCTGGGACCTGTGGTGCAGCTGCATGACATCTTGAAACTCCAATAATGATAATAAAAAATTTTTATGCATTCTTCTTTCATATCACCTGTGGATTAAAGCTGTCATTTCATACATCTATGAATAATAAAATACTGGGATTTAAGTTCATTTTTGCTTTATAATTTTACCAAATTGCCTGTTTTATCTTTTTTTCATATTATATTCATCTCATAGTTATAAACTAAATTTGTTTTCTTTTTGTAGATTAAATCTATAGGTGGTTTAGGCCATACTATGGATGTAATATTAGTGAATGGCCGTTTGCGGGAAGGTGATACAATTGTCTTTGCAGGATATGATGGCCCAGTTAGTTCTCAGATAAGATCTCTTTTAACACCTCAACCGCTGAAAGAACTGCGAATAAAGGTTAGTATAATTATTTTAATTTTTAAGGAAAAAGATAATCAGTTAGGAAACATTTTAATGATAAAGGTTTTAAAAATCTGAAAAATATATGCATAAAATTATAATTTTTCATAAATGCCGTGAACTCAAAACATTTCTGCAATTTATCCAAATTAAACACTTGTGGAACAGATACATCAGGTGTGTGTATTATCCCCATCTGCAATGAAGATACAAATATGGGAATTCAGTTTCACTTCTCCAGCAATGTTGTCTTCACGTGAATTATATCTCTAGTAGAAGTATATATTTGTGCAACTACTTTTTCAGTGTAGTCTAATAATTTTTGTACTGGGTTAAGTTCTAGAGATTTTGCTAGTCATGGTATTCTTTCTCTCATTGTCTTCACTTTCAAGGAATTCGTAAACAAGGTATTGATGTGGATGAGCATTATCATCCATTAATAAAAAGTCAGATGCATATGCACCCCTGAAAATCCTTAAGACTTCATCCCAATATTTCTGACCTGTCACAAATCTGCTGTTGAAAACATGCATTGATTATTATTCCTTCCCATATTATCATATTTTCATTACCAAAGTGGCTATGTTCCATAATACTCAGCAGAAGATTTTACATTCCCAACTTCTTCCAGATATAAATGCATTTAGAATCTGTTATTAATCTAAACCTCAGTCAGGGCTGTCTTAACGCATGGGCCTGCTGAGCATTTACCCGGGGCCTCTAGGAACACACTAATCCATTCCATTTGTGTTAACATAGGGGATGCACATTGGTTTGCCTGGAGAACCATAATAGTGTTAAGATGGCACTGATTTTAACTCATTACTAAAGAGAACAGGTGACAACTCCAGTTCTTGATGTTCTTTACACTAAGTAAAGCAATTCTTCTTTTATTGTGAAGACAGTTGCATACCATTGGCTTTTTCGTATAAAGTTCTTTAAGCCTTCTGTTTACAGCTTGCCATGATACAACAGTTCTAGTAGCGACTGCAAGCTTTGACCTCAAAATTGAGCAATAGACTTCCTGTTACGACTGGCAGTTATTACCATAGATCAATCTTAAGAAGAAGTTGTTATTCATTTATGACCTTATCCTTACAATGGTTCCATAGTTCTGAAAGTATTTCTGTAATTTAGAGGTTGTCTTAAAATAATCATACATCCCATTGCTTCCATGATTGTCTGGCTTGCTTCTAAACAGCCAATGATGTGCCACTTCTTGAATTTTTCCAAACGATACTTCAAATCAATAGTAAACTGTTTTGTGTTCTTATACACTGAGATCAAATGATGTGGTGCAGAAATTAACTCAGATATTCACTTTGTGCAAAGTGCTTAATTCACTATCAGGTGATTATTAAGTTTATTGCATTAAAAAAACAATTTGATAGACATGCCTAGATTTGCATATCAGAAACTGTTTGATTTACATTTAATTGGTGAAGGCTAATTAGGTGTGTTTGCACATTCTATGCATGAGTGTACATAAAATTAAAAGCAAAGTAAGAAGGAATTTAAACTTCATTGAGCAAAAAGCAATGTTTCCGTAAAAATGATTTAACTGCTGCTACATAAACAAGAATTGTAAATAGTTCTTGGCATTAATCATGTGATGTATATGATTGGTACTAAACCATTATTCTGTCTCGTTCTATGGATGTCTTTGATAAAAACAAAGTAATTTTATAAGAAATTTTCTTCTTTACTGTGAACCTTAATGATGTAAAAACATATTCAGTTAACTGTTAAAGAGTTCCAGAGTTCGAAAGGCATCTCTGATTCTTCATGGTCATTCATTCATTCTTATATTTCTACTCCAAAATAAACATTATAAACTAATGTTTCTACAAGTGGTAAGCAATAATTTGTCACCGCCAGGATTTGGTGTCTAATTCCTCTCTTTCCTAGTCACTCTATAAATGGTGGAGAATGTGAGGAATTTTTTCCATCCTTACTCCATGCCTTCAGGCTATAAATGGAACCACATGCAGCTTAGCAACTTGGAATTCTGTAGTTTGAGTCCCAGCAGAGGCATCGCTTCATGTTTCTTTCTTCAAAATAAATCTAATGACTCTACAAATTGAATGTATTGCATAAATTGAATATATTTTATTTTCAATCCTTAATTATTAAGCATAAAGTTTTTATGTGATTAAATTAATATTTTTCAGTGACCAATGATAATACCTTTCTAATGGTGTCCCTTTCTTTCTTTCTCTTTTTTTTTTTTTTTTTTTTTTTTTTTTGGTGGGTGTGTGTGTGTGCAAATAATAAGGAAAAGAAGTTTCTTTTTGCTACAAAAATATAATGTATAATGATGACTGTATGTAGCATTAATACATTAATTATGCATTAAATACATTGCTGGCCATCCAAATTGCAACACCAAGAAAGACAAGAGCTATCACAACAAAATTTATTTAGTAGATAGCATGTTGACTAAGTATCAAATGATTAAATTTATAGACTTCTGTGAAGTGTGGTTCCTTCTAGAATTAGTAGCCTGAGTAGCCGCCATTGATGGAGATCGCCGCTGCCACACGCCTCAACATTGATTCAAAGAGACTTTGGATGTGTTCTTGGGGTACAGCAGACCAAGCAGCTTCCAAACTTTGCCAAAGTTGATCTGGTGTGACAGCTTGGGATGTAATCTGGGTCAATTGTTCAGCAACCATGGACCACATGTTTTCTATCGGCGAAAGATCCGGAGAGCGAGCCGGCCAGGGAAGTAATCCAATCTGGCGATTGACAAAGAACTCTTGAAAAATGCATGCCACGTATGGTTGCGCATTATCCTGTTGAAATATGGCTGTGGGCAAGCCCTGAAAGTATGGAAGGACAACTGGCTCCAGCACCTCGGAGATGTAACGCTGGCTTTTTAAAGCATCGGCAATGCATACTAGAGAAGTGCGAGAGTGATATCCAATACTGCCCCATATCATAATACCTGGTACAGGACCAGTGTGGTGGTGTATAACGCAGTTGTTCAGCATCCTTTCTTTACGGTGTCTCCAGACTCAAATTCAACCATCGTGGTGTTACAGGCAGAAGCGTGACTCATCAGTCAAGAAAATTTCATTCCATTTCGCTGTCCACATCCTTCTTTCATCGCACCATTGGCGGCGGAGACATCTTTGGTTCTGTGTGAAGGGTAGACGAAGCAATGGACGTCATGCGGACAGACAGCTCTGCTGTAAACGACATCGAATGATAAGCGCAGACACTGGATGATGCTTTACAGACTCAATGGGGTGTGCTATGGTTCGTGATGTGACTGAGCGATCCGTCACTGCCATGCGCACAATGTTCCTGTCATCACGTGAAGTGCTGCACTGAGGTGGATGCGATCGAACACGTCGGTCCATCGTATCCTCCTGCATCCAACAGTCAGATATCTGCATTACAGTTGTTTGGTTTCGTCTAACACGACTACCGATTTCTCTGAAAGATAATCCACACTCTCAGTAGGCCACTATCCTTCCTCTGTCGAACTTGGATACTTGATCAAACGGTGATCGCTGTTTACTATGAGGCATAATTGATTGTTTTTTTTTTTTTAAACCACAAGAAAAACAGAATTGCCGAACTTGAAATCGCTGAAAACTCCAAGCCTTAAATAGTGCTTTGAAGTGGCATCACAGGTGTGATGTGCGTCTGCGCTGAAATTTTAATCATTTGCATATCTCACCTCTGCTAATGCATGTTGTAAATTTCATGTTATTTGCATGCTTCCTTCAGGGTGTTGCATTTACGGTGGCCAGCAGTGTATTTGTTATTTTAATTTACATTAAAAGATAAACATCACCGCATTTTAAAAATTCAGTTATTATTTTCTGATATGAGCAGACAAAGCTCTGTTTTTTGCTTAATTTTATCTTACAGCTGAATTTATCAAAGCAAAATGACATCAAGGAATCAAGCTTTGTTCTAAAAATTTCAGAAGTTGTTAACTAAAATATGTGCTTGACATCTGAGTTGTTTTTGGTCATTTTCATCATTTTTTACAAATAAATCTTTATAATTTACTTGAACATTTTAAAAATTGTTTTCAATAAATATTGATTTCCTTTTTGTACTCCAGTTAATAGCATATCTTTATTTTTAACAGACACAATACATTGAACATAGAGAAATAGAAGGAGCTCTAGGTGTAAAAATATGTGGTAAAGATTTTGAAAAAGCCATTGCTGGTCTTCCCTTACTTGTACCTAAACGCTCTGATGAAACTAAGGTGTTAATGGTAAGTATAGGGATAATTAAACTAAGGACTATATTTTTGATTAAAGAATTTATTTTTTTTTCTTTTGTAGTCTGTGAAAAATTAAACATTCCTTTTCTTTTGTTTCTCTTTTTTGGGGGAGAAGGGAATATGTTTGGAATAATAAGCCATGCTTGAAACTTTTGGCATATTTAGTTCTATCAGATTTTTTCTACGTGTCACATCTGCCTCATCAACTGAAACTTAAATAGTCATTTATAGAAAGAAATTTTTATATCTCAACTAATAAGTCATCAAAACCGGCAGGATTAGTAAATAAAAATGAAAACTTTAATGTAGCTAAGTGCGTTAAAATGTTTTTATGCACGTGAATTCCATCTTTTATTCACCCCTTAGTACACCAATAAAATTTCTGAAAGTGAAATTTTCCATCAATTTTTTTATTCTGTATTTTTTCATTCAAAACTGTAGCAGATATGTACTGTTGTAATCAAATCTGAAAAAATATGCTTGAACATATTTATGCGAGTGCATGGAGATAATTTATTTAGGTGTACCTGAATTAACTTGCTTGAGTGCATTAAGAAGATAATGTAATGTTTGTGCTATAGTTCGACCATGTAAAAGGTCATGTGAAAATCTTCTTTTCTCTGGAAAGAGAATTTATTTATGCAGAATTTTTTGCTCCTGATGAAGGGGGACCCGTTTTGTCCTCAAAATCGATTGGGATTTTACAAAATCTACGTTGAATTCAAAGTTGTTGATTTGCCTGTTTTATTTTCCACATCGCCGTGTTTCTCTTGCATCTTGATTAGAGATTATGTTGTATCTTGGTGTACATGGATTTGATTTGTATATGTGATAAGTTTTGCTGCTGCCTTTTGTCCTAATTTAATGGATTTTTCTCTTTAAGTGAATTTTAAATTAGAAAAGTAATTCAGCTTTTCTCTATAAAAATGATTTTTTTGGTTTGCTGAATTTATGCAGTTGTATTTCGAATAAAATGAACTTTTTTTAATAATATTTAATTCCTTTATTATATAAATTGTGTCACTAGTAATGAATTTCTGGCGTTACTTACCTATTTTTTAAAGGAATTTTAACAGAAAATTTATGTAAGTAAAACTTTCAAAATAATTATTTGACAGTTACTAATTTAAGTAATTGTCTCTGCATCATTTGTGTTTCAGTCTATGTAATGAAGTTTCGAATGGAAGTTATGCTTTTTGCTACTTCTAGAGAGAAAAAAAAATTATTCTTTAATTAAACATTAGAAAGTTACAGAATTAGAATTTTTAAAAATGAAATAAATATTGTTAATAATGAGTAGTTAAATTATGCTTTTTATACATGAAGCAATCTTTACAAATTTTGAGTTTTGATTAGAAATTGATTTACATGTATTTATTCAATTTAAGTCAGAATGTAAAACCTTAAATGCCTTTGCTTTTTAAATACAATGGAACCCCTCTTGAAGAACATAATTTATTTTTCCAAATCGTATTCATAATGTGAAACACCTGTTAAGTGAAACAATTTTTTTTATTGGAATCACTGTGAAATAGGATAATGTATTCCATTCTGAAAAAAAAGGCTCAAACACATTTACAGTAAAGTAATTTATTATTTATAATGGATCCTTTTTTAAAAAAAGAAAATTGCCTAAAGACCTATGTTTTAGCTTGTGCTTCAAAAATTTGGCAAAAGTGAGACACGCCATTATTGTTTTTGTACTGCACATAGCTACTGCTTTATTAGGTTATTGCTTCTCAAATTATTAAGCAACAGTTTTTGATGCTTTCAATATCTCTCTTATTTTACTGGAAAGTTGTTTCTTTTTCGTCCTTCATCAATGATGAAATCTTTTCCACAATATCTTGCTGTGACACAGAATGTGGTAGCTTGTAAATGTTCGACTCTTGGCTATATTCTTTGCCAGCTCATCGGCATCCTTGCTATCTACCTTTAGCCCCATAATCTTAGCCAAAGACATAAAGTTGTCGATTACAGGCTTTACAAGCATTTGCTCAAACACTTCATTGTTATGTTCAATAAAGCTATCCAGCCACAGCTTCTTCCATGAAGAAATAAAGTTCTCTTAGTGCGATCCCCTCCCATACCTTGTCGATCATCTTGAAGCAGGTAATGATGTGAAAGGTAGCCTTTTCAAAACTTTCTGAGAGTAAGATTGGCTCCTTCAGTTACTTCGAAACAGTGCTAAAGAATGCTTTTATGTAGAGCTTGCCAAAAATTGAAATGATCTGTTTGTCCATGAGCTACAGTGAAGGAGTGCTGTTGGGAGGCAGGAATTGGATCTTAGTTCCATAGGATGTGCAGAAGCATTCTTCATAGCAAACGAGGCACAATGTGGTAAATTCGTCACAAGGTTTTTTTTTTTCTTTTTTTCCCAAAGAGCTGACCAATCACTTCATTGTTACAATATGTAAAAACACAATACTTAAGCCTTGTTGTTGGAACTCCACATGTCATTTAACCTGCTATTCTGAAGTTCGTATGCTTCTTGAAGGCTTGTGGATTGTCCGAATAGTAAATAAGGAGTGGTTTGTTTAATTTTCAAATTCCACTTAGCATTTGCTCAAAACAGCAGTGTTAGACAGCCTTTCATTGGCTTATGATCCGACAGTGCCTTCACCTCTACTGTAATAGTTTCAGCATCTTTTTTCCAAGAGACCTATCTCATCGCAATGAAAAACCTGCTGTGGCAGATAACCCTCAGAATTTTCAAACTTCTTTAATATGCTGAGGAAGTTCTTGACTGCCTTTATGTCTGAACTTGCTGCTTCTCAGTGCCTCACACCGCTGTGGATGCCAGTTCTTCTCTTAAAACTTTTTGATCCACCACTAGCTTGCCCTGAATGCTGCTTCTTCATCCATTGATGGATGGAGGCTTCTTCTTAATGAAGTTGCAAAAATTAGTTTTGCCCTCCCACAGATTATGTTGCAGCCTTGCATTTGCTTGATCCACACTAGAAGCAGTCTTTCAACATCATCAAGAATATGTAACCTGTGTTTAAAAGTACTTGTGACACCCTTTGAAGCATCAGTCCTTAATCATATCATGTTTTTTTAGGATAGTGCAAACTGTTAATGTAGACTGATTATATCTGCATGCTAGGTCAACCACACTCACGTATCATTTTCACTTCTCAGTAATTTGCCATTTCATTTCTACTGTTATTTTTCTTCTCTTACCCCTCGTCTTCCTGTAGCATTTTCTTTGGGGACAATAATGTAAACATCATTAAACTTTGCACTAAAAAAATACATAATGGGTCTAAATATAACTTTCACAAGTGAATAAGATGTTAACTGAATGAGAGGTAAAAACTGACTGATAGGTGAATGTATGCAGGATCCTGCATGTAATGTTACGATACCTCCATGTCACTCATTCTGTGACACCAGTTCATTCTCATATCAGGAAATAAAGAATTTGAAATAAAATATATTCAGAACCTTTTTTTTTTTTTTTTCCTTATGTCACACGCATTACCAGGTATTCCAGTTCAACCTGAATAACTGAGAAAAGGAATTCACTATTAAATCACTAAAAAAGATTCTGAACTACTGCCATTCGTAATATGAAATTATTTTATTTGTAGAAAAAGTACTCTTCACCCAACTACTCCCTTAATGCTTCATCGGGTCTGCATTCAGAAGAATGATTAAGTGCTGTACAGTAATTTGGATTCATGAAATTTGTGTAAATTTGATATATTTGTTTAAGAGATAATTTTTATGGCTGTATATGTAAATCTGGGATTATCTCTATCTAAAGCATTTGAACATCATTCAGCTAAAACTGAAGTGGGCTGGGCATATAGTTTTGTGGACTATACAAATAATATCATATATGAAATTTCACAACCATAGATGTGTCACATTTCAATGAAAAATGTGAGAAAATATTTAATTAAAAAAAATATGACAGACCTGCTGTTTATTAGATGAAATATAATAAAAATGTGTATTAACTTTTAAAATAAACAAAAAAATTATCCTTAAACGGGCATAGACTTAAGTAAAACTATATTAATTTCAAGGGAGATCAGACATGGCTCCTTTCTTTAGGAGCAAAAATCTTTTGCATTGAACATTCTGCAGTTGATAATGCCTTTTTTCTTTTGCTTCTATTTTTCAGGAAGAAATAGCTGCATTGTTAAAAGATGCAATGAATTCTATCAAAGTCACTGCTGTTGGAGTGTATGTACAGACATCAACATTAGGTTCTCTTGAGGCATTGATGGAATTTTTAACAGAATCAAAAATACCAGTAAATATATCTTTTTGTCAGTTTTATTTATTTTTTAAAGAGTATGGTTAGATATAACCAGAACTAAAGAGCCAGTTTTATAAAAGATGTGGATTTGTTCCTTATTTTTGGGGGTAGGGGAATTATTAGGAATTGGTGTTCAAAGAACTTTCAAGTATAAGTATATATATATATATATCACTATATCTTAATAATTTATAACCATGAATAGATTCAACCTTGGTATATTTTCAATGTGTGTTTAAACTTCCAGAATGTAAAACAGTTCTTGTGATATTTGTCGTTCTATAACTGGTTTGGGGGGTGGGATTTTTTAAAACTTCTTTTGTATCAAGGTGTTTAATTGAGCTAAAAAATTTGGAATTCTTTGAAATTATTTTTTAAAACTTTCTACTGTTGAAAAATTTATAGAAACTTGAAAGCATTAATGATCTTAATAAAACCTGTAACATGTCACTAAGATTAAGTTTTAAAATATGGTAGAACTGCTGTTAAAACTGGTAACAAAATAATAGTGTAGAATGTATATAACATTATTTGGGTTGAAAAAGCTTCATAAGAATTTCTTTTCAAATTATTCAGTGTGATGAATATATTTATTGTATCATCAGAACCAATATTAAAAACGTAATATGGTTGATATTCACTGTAACAACCTGTGGTGTTCTACAAAAATGGTTGTTGTAATGAGTGGTTTTTCAGCCAGAAATAGATTTAATTTATCCTTTATTGCTGGATACATTTTTAGGAGCTTATTATAATGGAATATTCACTACATCAAGCATTGCCTGCTCTTTGAGGAAAAAAAAAAAATCTATGA
Source organism: Stegodyphus mimosarum (assembly GCA_000611955.2). Taxonomy (NCBI): domain Eukaryota; kingdom Metazoa; phylum Arthropoda; class Arachnida; order Araneae; family Eresidae; genus Stegodyphus; species Stegodyphus mimosarum. Next base: position 142,066 of record KK115910.1, on the reverse strand, counting down.
ATCAATACAGTTAAATTTTGAGTTAGACAGAAGTTATAATTAACAAATCGAACATTTGATTTTTGTGTTCTGTAGTTTATTCAAATATTGTGTATATTACATATAACTTTCCGCTGTAAGGAAGTAAGCTTTTATTATATAATTGTATTTCTTAATGTCAGTAACCATTTATTCACAGAGAATCCTTGTTATTTATTTCCTATAATCAAATCTACCCTCAGAATCTGTTTATAGAATTACCACTTCACTGGTTCATATAACCATTTGAAATCATAATATTTCTAACAAGTTTCTCTTAAAATAGGATTAGAAATATAGGTAATAAGAGCAATTGAGTCTATAATAATACTTAATTCTTAGTATTAATTTTTATCAGAATTTAAGTGGTCAGGTAATTTTAAAATGTCAAAATATGCCAGAAATATAGAATATGTTAATGGTAACTAATAAATATTTATAACTAACTAATTTATGATTGCAAAATTTTGTATACTTATTTTGCTGTATTTGCTTTTTTTACTTTTATGTTCCAAGTATTAAAATATATTTAATCATTCTTTATCATTGATATAAAATTGCACTGTGCATTGCACCAGCATTATGGATAAACAAATTGCAATCTATTGCTTCTCCCCCATCCCCCAAATTAGAAAAATAATGTATAATTAAAATGCTTACTCTGACAAATAATATTTTCTGTTAAAAATTTTGTTTCTTATTTTTGATGTACTCAAATCAAGTATTTTTTAAGATCAAATCAAAGGTAATCTAAAATTTTCTGTGAGTTTGTGCTCATTTCAGATTTATATAGTTGATAAAATTTCTAGAAATTCCAGTTAACAGTTTTGAAAGAAGTCATATATTATATATATACACAAGCAAAAAAGTTATTGTTTTGAAAAGTCTGTTAATAAATTTTGAAATATATTAATAAGTTTGTAGGTATTTATAATTTTTTAAACAGTATTGCATACATGTTCAGTATAATTTTAATTGAGACAATGAAAAGTCACACGTAAAAATTTTCATTTGATTCCAAATTTAATTCTAAAATAATGATTCTAAAAGTTCTTGTCTGAAACACAGTAAATGGCCATTTTATACAGATATAATATTCACACAATTATCAAATGAAATCTAATATGTTTATCAAAATTTTTTGAAATTCTAATCATCCAGTGGAGAGAAATGCATGTATGCAAGATGAAAAATCACATTTTTCTGAAATTACCTTAAAAGCATATAAATATATCACTTTTTAAAAATTAATAAATATATAAAACAGATATACTAACAAGTTAACTTTTCTGCCATATGCAATTAGTTTAGCAATTTAATGAAGAGTTAACTGAAGTGCAGATGTAAACAAACCATTGGGCTCCCTCAATTGCAATAAGCTTGGAACTAGTTTTTACCTTAATATATACAATCTTTAAATTCCGGATATTTTTCCTTGATATACACATTGATGTCTGACTGTACTTAGGTGTCTGGCGTGAGAATAGGACCAGTAACTAAGAAGGATGTCATGAAAGCATCAGCGATGCTGGAGCATGATCCTACGTGAGTATTTAATGCTTTACATTTTCCATTATTATTCTCTGATTCAGTAAATTTAAAAGCTAAAAAAATTTCTTTTATCTTTGCCTGTATTCCCCATAAGAGGTTTTTCTAAATAGTGTCGGCATATTTTATCAGGTCTTGGCAATTTTACCTATTTTGACCTCTAAACAACTTATTTACATTATGTAGATGAATAGTCTTGTGCATTTTCATGGTAATAAACTAGATTTTACGTAGATAATGTGTATTGTGAATTACATTGTTTCAGCCAGAATTTGCATTGTGTGTAATTTGGTACACCAAAATCATCATCTTTGCATATAATCTCATATTCATCAACCATATCTTTGACTTACAATCATCTGAAATACTGGGTAATATGAGAGAGAATTATCACTGTATCACTGTATCAACCATCTATATGGAATTTTCGCTTGTGTAGTGTGCAAAAATTCTACGGACTACATATGTAATTTGGAAATATATTGTACTCAAGGAAACGGTTTTAGAAACAATGTAAGTGATTGTATAACTTTATACAGAGTTGTGGAATTTAGCAGAATCTACATCGATAACTGTAAAATAGTGTGGAAAACAGCGAAAAGGTGTCACAAAATGAAATTAGAATTTACGGCACTGTTAAAACACACACACACAGAGGACGTTCTGCATTGTCTGAAAACCATTTCATTGAAAAGAGGAGATATGCTCTTCAGAAGAAAAAGAATGTATTTTAGTATAAGTCTGCAATTAAAAAAAAAAAACAGTTTCTGTTACCTCTATAATACATTCATCTAAAGGAAAAGAGGAGCCTTGATTGAAACACATTCTCGAAACTTTTTCCTCTCTTTCTTCCTTTTATTTTTAATTTTTTTTATCCCCTCATTTTTTGGGTGTGCTTTAAACATTTATATGTTTTTGGTATTTTAAATACTTATATGTTTTTTAACACATTTTCTGAGAGTTTCTGAGTTCCCCCCCCCCTAGGTTGTTTAACCACTTATTATTTCATGACGTTTGTTGAACTTAAGATGATGCAAATGCAAGAGTTGTCCAGTTTGGAAAAGCTCTCTCATGCTCAAATCAAATTTATTTTATGGTATCTGCCACCAAAATGGCTTTATTAATGAAAATCATCATTTCCTGATTGGCCGGGAAATAAACCCTAATACTACTCTTCACCTGTGTTTCTTTGAAAATCAGACATGAACTTTTATTAATCTAACACAAAGATTCTCAATGAGTTTAGTATTGCAGCCTAGGGATTGATGAAATTTTAAAGGAGTTTGATGCAAACCATATGAGTACACTAAATTTTGGAATTTTAAAAGTTATCTGTAAGAAATATCCTAAAATAAAATTTGTTACCAAACCAACATTGACTTTTGCTTCTTCTTACTTATTGGAAGCAGGTTTTAATTCAGTCAGCAATTTATTATGAAGGGGGGGGGAACACCTTGAATATTTTTGAATCAGATGATCTGTGGATTAGATAAAGCAATTTTATGCCAAATATTTAAAAATTTTCATCAATGCATCTAATACAGCCATCATATTAATTGAAATCAAACTTTTGTAGAATTCTGTTAGAAAAATTAAAAACAACAATATTATAAAGAATAACAAAAATAAAGTAACTACCTATTTTTTAAAATTTATGTTTGTAATTTTAATCTGATTGTTATTTTGAAGTTATTTATGTGCAATTATTTTTTTATGATTATGCTGTATATTAGAGGGGAAAATATAAGGGTGTTACTGAGGTCATTTTTCAAAAGAGTTAGAAATCTGTGGTCTAATGAATGAATATGAATTCTTCTTCACAATTCTTAAGAAATTATCTATTGAAATTATGTAATTTATGTTTTCATTTGTTTAGAATCTCAAGACAAATGTCATTTCTCTCTTTATTTTCAGATATGCTGTGATTTTAGCATTTGATGTAAAAATAGAAAAAGAAGCTCAAGAACTGGCAGAGTCTCTTAGTATTAAAATATTCCATGCTAACATTATTTATCATCTTTTTGACATGTTCACGAATTATCAAGCTGAACTGAAAGAAAGAAACCGAAACTTATATAAAAATGAAGCAGTTTTCCCTTGTAAATTAAAAATACTTCCACAATTTGTTTTTAATTCACGAGATCCAATAGTTGTTGGAGTATCTGTTGAAGCGGGCATCCTAAAAGAAGGAACACCATTATGTGTACCATCTAAAGAAGTAAGCATATTTTGGTTGTACATTCTTAAACTTCTTTTAATATTCTTTTTAGGTTAGGGCCAATTATTATTTTTACAGTTTTATGCATTTGAAATTTTGTAAACCTTTATCAATATTTTTAAATATCCATATAATGTTTTATATTGTTGCGAAAAATTCGGCGGTTGCGCCTGTATGTAAGCTTTCCGGCATAGCACTAGGGTTGCCATAAAATAGTGTATGGTAGGGTTGCCAGATTGGCGACTTTATCGCCCATTTGGCGACCAAATCGGCGATATCCCATGGTCCAATCGGGAAGCTTCTAGAATAACTTCCTGTCGAGATATTTCTCGAAACGTGTGGAACTTAAAGAAAAGCTATATAAACCCTTGCGTTTCTGAGAGCAAGCAGATTGTGAAGTAGAGTGTGATTAGTTGCGAGCAGTGTGATTAAGTGTGAGAATCGCTGCTTACTGTGGGTGCTAAGCTACGCCAGAGTTTTGTGAACGGAAAGCTATCGAGATAGTGCTTTGCCGTGAAGCTACCTTTACAGTATAGCTTGACAGTGTATTGGTGATTGTTCCACGGTGTTTATTATACGTTTAGTGTTGCCATGAAGCTACCTTTACAGTTACAGCCTGAAGCGGTGTTGCTGATTGTTTCAGCGTATTTATGGTAGATTTTCGACGATTTTAAAGGTAAAGCTTGACAGTGTATTGGTAATTGGTCCACGGTGTTTATTATAAGTTTAGTGTTGCCGTGAAGCTACCTTTACAGTTACAGCCTGAAGCTGTGTTGCTGATTGTTTCAGCGTATTTATGGTAGATTTTCGACGATTTTAAAGGTAATTTTGGAACTGTGCTTTATAGAATATATATATATATATATATTATAAAAATAAATCATGCTTTCTTAAAATAAAAGTAATCTGAAAATTTCATTGTAGCATATTTTGCTTTTGAAAATTTTACAAAAATGGTAAAAAAATCCAGTTTGAAAAAAATTCAGATTACGTCCTAACAAAGAATAAGTATACCATTAAAATGTTTTTAAAACATTTTGATTTGACTTTTTATTCAAATTTCTCTTTAATATTTAATAAAGTTGTGTTATCCAATTTTCCAACAAATTTCGAAATGAAGTTCTGAAGAATAGAAAATAAACATTATTGCTGCTTTAAGGAAAAGCACCTTAAAGTTGCTTAGATAACATGATGAAACATGTAGACAAATTATAGAACTGGAGACTTTGCATCACCACCGTATTCTGCAAACAAAATGTGTTTTATTAAAAATATTATAATAGCTTAAAAAATACTTTTTATTGCATTTAACTAAAATTGTTGAAATAAAAGTTTGTAATTTATTTTATTCACATGTTTATTAGCAAGTCTCCTTTTTTTTTTTTATCCCAGAAAGGCTGTTAATTTCGTTTTGGCATTTTGCATTGAAAACTTTGAATGTCCATTTCATTTTTCAAATTGTTGCCACCAAATATTATCACCCTGTGTTATATTTAAGGAAATTAAATAGTGAAGAAGCTGCATAAATGTATGATTCTCGCATTGTGATAAAACAACGGTAACTAGAGCCATAAAATTTTGAATAACGGAATCTTTCACGGAATATGAGCATTTGGAAGTCCTAATTTGGAATTTGTTTTATTATAAATTTCATATTTTTTAACACTTTAACAAATTTTTGATTAACAAACTCAACCATTTCAAAGCGGGCAATGGCAACACTGTACAGGAAAAAAATTTTTATCTCCGACACACAAGTCTGTATATTGGAAGTTCTAAAGATATGCTCATTTTAAAATTATTTTACGATATTGTTGTTGAATTTTATGCTTTAAATGCGAAGAACGTGATATTTAGTAAATAAAGGTTACACACAAAATGTTTAAAAAAAGCCCTTTTGGGCATAATATGTAATATTTTTAATAATAAATTTTTACCTAGTTTATCATCTGTTTTGCTGACTTTATAAAAACTGATAATGATTGTTTAAATTAAATTTGCCCCTCCCTCCACCTTTTCTTATCTATAATCAAAGACTTTTCAAAGATGATTTCATGAAATCTCTTCAGCAATAAAAATGAAATTTATTATTTCAGTTTCTAGAAATTGGAACTGTTACTACTATTGAAGTAAATCATAAACAAATTGAAACTGCTCGTAAAGGACAAGAAGTTTGCATCAAAATAGAGCCATCAGGAGGTGAAGCACCAAAAATGTATGGACGGCATTTTGACCACACTGATCTGCTTGTTAGCAAGGTAAGGCTTATTTAAAGGAGTAATATTGATTTTAGTAATTAATTTTAGTATTTATTGTATTAATTAAACTAAGTTTGTGTCTCTTTATTTTATTTATTTTTAATTGTCATTTGAAATTTTGTTACAGATATCAAGACGTTCAATTGATATGTGCAAAGAACATTTTCGGGATGACCTGCTTAAGACCGACTGGCAGTTGATAGTTGAATTAAAAAAACTCTTCCAAATTTTGTGATCAAAATATTACTTAGTTATTTTAAAGTCATTTATATTTTCTTCTCTTGAGAGCACTTGTGAGATAATGCAATTTGTTACTGACAATAAACTGAGCATTCTGTTTTTAATATATAATATTAATAAAAGTGTTCAAGGAATTCTGCACTTTGTGTTTTATTTTCGTCAGTAATTTTTTTTTAAATACTACTTTATCATTTGCTTATATACCACAAGAATTTGATTATTCTTTAAAGACATAATCAGCATTTAAAACAAAATACATATTGTATCACAATGTATAGCATATCTGGAATATGGAAGTTTTGATTTACTTAAAAATATTACTCAACTGGAAAAAGAAAAGAAAGACCTGGTTCTTCTTACATTTTTATTCCTGTGAGGGGAGAGTGAGGAAAATGAAATTGTGTAAAATTAATTTTTATATGCTTTTACATTTATTTCTCATGAACTGCAAAGCTTTTTTCTCTTTCTCTTCACCCCCCCAAGCTTTATGCATTTTCCTAGAACTTAAAATATAAATGTGGTAGATGCAACATGTTGTTAAAAGGCAATTGGTTATTTAAAAAAAAAATGTGTTTGCTTTTGAATATATGTAGCTTAAATCACACCCACAAGAATTCTGAATATTGAATAATATTTTTAATAATTATGTAAAGATCAGACAACCACACTGTTTCTTTGCATTACATGGCTGCCAACTGATCCATTTTTCTAAAGATTCAATCAGTTTAATTTTGTTTCACATTTTTATATGGTACTTTTAAATTTATTCATTCAGTTGTGTGTGCATTAATTGTCAGTTTTATTTGCATCATGCTTGATAAAAAAAACTTTGATAAATAAAAGCTGTCATTCTTGAGACTTTAGAATTTTTTCAGTGTAAAAATTTAAGAAAATTGTAAAAGGAAATTAAGCAAAAAATTTAAAATATCTAATAAAATATGAACATATTTTACATCAGAATCATATTATAAGTAGTTAAAATAACCCAAGACATGCATCATAAAGCGAACTTAAGTCAGTTTCAATGTCTCCATGCAATGCAGAAACCTCCTGGGAATTCATGATTATGAGCAAGACAACCTTCCTATTTTTCATATTTCAACAGGTTGCGAAGCGGTCCTTAAGTGCTTATAAGCCCTTATATTTGAAAATAAATTATAAAAGCCCTCTGTAGCACTTATTACTTTTTTTTATTATTTATTTTTTTTTATGAACGCACTTTTTTTTTCCCTCCCATATCAAAGACCAAACTAAATAAACAACTTTCTTTCTTATCTGGAGCGTCAGATGGTGAATCATACTCAAGGAAATAGTTTATCTCCCCTCCCTTTGATTCCCGTGAATAAAGACAGGTGCGAAAATTGCTGTGCATTCAATGTTCTTTTCCTCCCACCCACAGACTACAGAGTTTGAATTTCTATCAAGATTTTATCGCATTATTCATTGATTGTATATGTGCGAATGTTTATAATAATATATTTGCAGTCAATGCTGAAGTATAGATAAACTTCAAAAGACGTAAGTTTGTTTTTAACACTGATTGGTTTAGAAGAATATGCTGAATGACTTACACAAAGCGAAAATAATCACAAGACTATGTGTTCTGGTGTAAAACTTAAATCAACATAGCAAGCATGGGAGAGTGCTTTAAATTATCACATGGATCGTAAGTAAGCTTTTTTTCTATTTAATTATTATTAATTCTAATGTGTGAAATTAAAAAAATTAAAATCACTCGTGGACTGCTGATTTATTTATTTATTTTCATTTTCTGCTTTCGAAGAGCTTTTTTCATACTACTCATGTACTATATCCCCCCTTCCTGTTATTTATGTATTTCATGTATATCTTCAAAGTTGGAAATTTTGAGCTTACATTTTCTTTCTTTTTTTTTTTTTTTTTTTTTGCCATTATACAGTACAGGAGCGAGGGGCCCTAAGATTCCAGATCCTCCCCTTTCTCCGAAAAATCTCGAATATTTGAACTGTTACAGTTCACAGCAGAACAAGCAACGCACCATTTTTTTGGGTTGTGGCCACTTTCCAATCCGCATTGAGTAGGATTGAAAGTTCTGCGGTTTGCCAACCCAAGCGAAGAAGTTTCTATTGCGAAAATTTACCACTCTAGATTTGTAAGTCTCTTTCTTTCCTTTATTTAGTTTTTTATTCTCCAAATACCCGCAGCTGTTGATTCCGATTGTGTAATATCACATGCAGAAGAATTAAGGCGCGTATTGCGCAAAATCATTTGCTATATTTTGCAAAGATAATTAGTTTTATTCAATCTGGGATTTGTTTATGAACACTTGCAAGAGCTTGCTGAGCAGAATATTTTTCAATTTTGTTGGGTTATTTTTATATGTTTATAAATATATTTTTACAATCTATATATTTACGGTGATAATTGGGATCCAGATCATAGTTTTTTTTTTGTTTTTTTTTAATCAAGAGCAACATTTGTTATATATTGAATGTTAAATTAAGATCTTTATGATATTTTGTATTCTAAATATTGCGATTTGACGAAAGGTACTGAAATATTCTTAAAAATTATATTTACACATGTCGAAATGGGAATTGCATTTAGCCAAAAAATCTAAAGTACAGCTACAATCTATTCCCCCTCTCTTTTTGCAGTTAAGTTAGACTATCTGGAATTTTCAGATATTGGCAATTTCCAAGCATTCTGGTTAGTTAAGCTTTTACTGTATAAAGGATGACTGCATGAAGCAGTTTAAACTTATTTTTACTTAAATTACTTTGCAATATCTGTTAAGCAAAAACTATCATATAATGGATGGGGAAAATACAGATACTGGGGGAATGGCAAGCTTTTCCCCTAAATCAAATCCTGCTAGTGTTACATCTTCCAGTTTCGCAAGTGTTATTTGTGCTTTGTGAAATTCAGATAGTTTAGATGATGCTGTAGGAGCTTCAAAAGATGTTTTGGATGCTGAAATTTTGTGGTGTTTGAAAGTGGTGATAAGTCATTACTCTTATAGATATAGGAGTGCCATGAGAAAACTTTTTTCAAGTATGTTTCCTAACAGTGTTATAGCGAGATGCTTTTCTTGTAGTGAGAGAAAGCTTGTTTATCTCTGTCATTTTGGATTAAAACCTTATTTATAGAGTCTCGTGTGGATAATTTAAGAAGCTATCCCACTTTACCGGGTTATTTGATGAGACTTTGAATAAAACAAATAAAAAAAAGCAATTAGATTTGCATATCAGATATTGGCAGTCTGACCAAAATAAAGTTTTAACTCGATTTTTGACCTCTGTTTTCATGGGACATGCAACAGCTGCTAATATTTCTGAAATTTTTCAAATGGTAGTTAAAAAACTGGATATAAAAAGCTGCTACAAATAATTATGGATGGGTCAGACATAAATTGGAAGTTTTATGAAACCCTCCAATATGGATTGAAAAAGGAATATGCCATTGAATGTATATCTGTTGGTAGCTGTGGCTTGCATATTTTGAACCATAAAGGAGCATCCACTACAATCTGGGTTCTACCTTCTATTTTGGGGGCGCTGTACCATCTATTCGAAGATTCTCCAGCATGTCGAGATTTTTTTTTTTTTTTTATACAGCAAGTGTGCATAAGATTTTGCCATTGAAATTTTGTAAGTGGCTAGAGGATGTACTAATATGTTTGCGTGCTTTGAAATGTGGGAAGATATAAAAGGTTATGTCAAGCTAATTGAGAATGGAAAATATGCAAAAATAATTTACAAATCATATGAACATTATATGAAAAAATAAAAGATGCAATTAAAGACAAATTAATGCATGTAAAATTCTGTTTTTTTCATTTATGCGGCTGAATTGGTCAAAGCCTTTTTGGAACTATTCCAAAGTGATGAACTACTTGTTCCTTTTTTTATATTTGATTTATGCAAATTAGTAAAGCAACTTTTGCAGCATTTCAGAATTATAAAAGAAGAGTACATGTTAATAATCAGATCATCACTGAAATATTTGTGTAACTTTCTGATTTTTCTGAGAAAGGTGTTGTTAATAAAATAAACAAAGTTAGTTTGGAATTTAGGGCTGATAAGCCCTTGCGAGAGCTATACACTAAAAAAGAAATCATGGCTAAAGATTACTTTTCTCTTAAACGTTACTCACAAACTTTTATTTGGATAGGTGATGGAGTAATGTCCAGTTAATTATTCACTAATTCAAAATGCTGTTTCTGTGAATTCAAAGTATATGGTACAAAACAGCATGAAAGCATACAAGAAAATGAAAAGTATATTTATGCATTTTTCCCAAGAAGGTCACATTGCAGAAGAATGTGATTTCTTTTGGATTATTCTGATTTCATCGAAAATGTTCTCCAGCCACACTTTACAGAATTTAAAACCTATGATGCGAAAAAAAAATTAGATTAGGTGCTTTTTTTGCACGCATTCAATAATGAAAAATACTTCAAGTTATAGGAAACATTTAAAATTATCTTTATTCTTTCCCATGGGCAAGCCTGTATTGGACCAGGATTTAGTATCAATAAAAATATAGAAACAGAAAATCTGGTGTAAATTTCATACATTGTGCAGTATATAGTTTGTGGTCATGTGAAACATACTGGTGGGATACATATAAGGGAACTGGATTTAGACATTAATGAAAAGGAATAAAAGAAAAATCAAAATAATAATATTCATTAATAAGCATAAATCTTTTTTGTTTCTTTTTTTATGCTGTTAAGTACTTTGTATGAACACAATGAATAAAGTTTATTATTGTTTATTTTCCTTATTTTTAATTGAAATTTCATCATTAAATCTTGTAATATAGTTTAGTTTTGCGTAGGAGTTTTTCTCCCTCTCACCGTAAACTAGTTCTGTAAATTGAACTGTTATTTAAAATTAAAAGATAATTGTTTTCCATGGTTAAATGATGTCAATTCTCTCTTAATAAATACTGAATTTCTCATATTTTAAATTATAATTAAGTCTCATTTTTCTTTTAAGGTTATGCAGTTGTATATATGTAATTAAACAGGTGTTTATTTTTTTTCCCTTAAGATGTGCTTGAAAAGTGCTTATAGGTGCTTATTTTTTAAACTAGAATGTGGCTACTAACCCTGTTCAAGGTTGGTAACAATGGCATTATTAAGAGAGATTGAATATTACTTCCGAAAAAAAACTTATATGATTATAGACTGTATATGGTGATCAAATTTTAGTATAGCATTGTTTATATTTTGAGATTTAAAAGAACAGGGGATTGTTGCCATATGTGACAAGATACATTTTTACAGTTTTGTATGCTGTTCATTGTATTGTGTGAAAAGCTATTTGATTGGATGAAAGATGTAAAAAAATCTCATTTGATTGGACAGAAGTATTGTAGAAGACTTGCTTCTGCAAAATAATGCCAACAGAAAAATTTAAGGATAAATATTAAAGCACCTACTTACCTGAATTTTTTTGATGGTGAGTCACTCCCATTTAAAGTCAGTCAGGAAATTTCTTGCTGTTTTTTATATTTTACTTTGTTATTGAAAATGTTTTTCATTCTTATTTTCTTTAATGGTTCAGATATTTTCTTAATGAATGAAAGGTTGTACAAACAAACAGTTAATTGTACAAATCTAGCTGACAGCTGCTCTATAAATAATATTTCTTGAGTAAATCCAAAAAGCATGATCACTCAGCTGTTCTTTAAAAAGGTAAATGTGATATACTTATGTTCTATCAAATATATATCCCCTTTCAATTGCTAAGACAATTTTAACTCCATACAAGAAATACTAGAACCCTTTGAAAGTAATAATTGATATCTCAGCTTTATTTGAATAGTTTGGAAGGGGTATTAAAACTGTGAAATGGGACAGGATGCCTGCAATACAAATGTCAGGAATTATTGAAGCATCATTATGCATTTTATGGCTTCCACCTTTCTGTGGTGTAGCATTTTAGCAATTCCTTACTAATTTTGAAGTCCATTCTTCAAATTCAGCATGTGTGTATATACACTAGCAGGAAAAATAAAGAATAGCAAGTATGAAAGCTACTTTGTATATTATATTAACTAAAGGCCAATGAAAAGTAGTTGGCTGGTAGTTAAATGCCAACATTATTACATAGTCCTTCATTACACAAAAATATAGGAGTACAAAGAGATCCTTTAACTTCTTATTTCAAGAACTGTATAAGTAATTGGGAAAAATTTTCGTGCATTGAAAATGGAACATGCTATTGAGAAGTTATTTGATGAATTCTGAGAAATGGCATGAAGTATGAAAAGCAGGGCATACAATGACACAGGTCTGGAAAGACCTAAAAATAGCCAAAATCATCATGTTGAGAAATAGGAAATGGTGATATATGGAAACAGGACATGGTGATGTATGCAGACGAACAGATCAACATTGAAAACATGCCACAGCAGACTCTCAGTTTTATTATTTTGAAATGATTGCTAAAAGAAACAGACAACTGATATCAGCCAGATTGCCAGGAAATTTATTACAGCTGCAAGAACTCAACTATACAGATATGCCATGAATGACAGGCTGCATTAAAGAGGGCCGTATGTACTGACATTTACGGTTTTTGCCCGGAACATTAAAGAAAATAAGAAGGGAAAATATTTTAAATAAAGAAGTAAAATACACAGAACAGCAAGAAATTTCCTGTCTGAATGAACTTGTTAAATGGTAGTGACACACCATTAAAAAAATTCATAAGTAGCTGCTTTAATATTTATGATAAAAATAAATATAATTAAATTTTTCTAGTTGCGCTCTTTTGCAGAAGCAAGTCTTCTACAATATTGTTCATTCAAATAATTTTTTTTACATTTTTCATCCAATCAAATAGCTTTTCACACAATACAATAACCAGCATACAAAATTGTAAAAATATGTACTTTATCTTGTCACATATGGCTACAATCCACTCACTGTTCTTTTAAATCTCAAAATATATACAATGCTATACTAAAATTTGATCACCATATAAGGTAAGTATTCTTCGGAAGTAATATTTATATATCTGTTAATAATGCCATAATTACTAATGTTGAAATATGAAAAACTGGGAGATTGTCATTCCTATAATCAGGAATTGGCAGGAGGTTTCTGCATTGCACTGACGCAAATTGAAACTGAGTTATTTAGCTACTTACAATATGATTCTGATGCAAAATATATTTATATTTAATTAGATACACTGCTTATCATAAATTAAGGAAAAATCACGGTTACTGAAAGAGTTACATGTAGAATTTTATGAAACTTACCCACAATATACAGCACATAGTAAGGTATCAAATAATATAAAAAGAAATGACCAGATAATTATGGTAGTAGAGAAATTAGCACCTGTATAATATGAACATATCGAAGGTGTCAGTTTGCTATAGGAAAAGTACCTTCATTATGGAATATGATCGCCTCTAGAAGCAGTACAGCGATGTGTGATGCTTTCAATTATGCGGTCTATCAGTTCCATAGGAAACGAGAGCCATTGCTTTTGCAAAGCAGTTGCAAGGGTCTGAGGGGGCGGATTGAGGGCAGCTGTAATTCTCCGTAAAGCATCCAAAACGTGCTCGATAGGATTCAAGTCCGGGGCTCGAGTCGGCTACTCCATGCGTATAACTGTTTCCTGTTGAAGATAATCATCTACGATGCGAGCCCTATGTGGTCTTGCGTTGTTCTGTAACAGGAAAGCATCACCTATTGCCCCGGCAAATGGGCGCACATAAGCATCAAGCATGTCATCTCTATAAACCTGAGCAGTCACGATTCCCCTTGGAAAGAAATGGAGGTCTGTGCATCCGCCTAAAAAGATGCCACCTCAAACACAGACACTGGCTCTTCCGTATGCATCTCTTTCACGGATGATAACGGATTCCGGGTACTCTTCATATCAAATAACGTCTACTACCGCTGTCTAGACTAAACCTGGACTCATCCGTAAAGAAAACAGCCCTTCATTGATCAGGCGTTCAGTGGACATGTCGTCGTGCGCAATGCAAACGGTCCCTCCTATGGTGTGACGTGAGCGGCGCACAAATGGCTGGTCGCCTCGCATACAGACCACCTTCGTGAAGCCTTCTACGCACAGTTGACGTTGACACCAATCTTCCGGTGGCTGCATCAAGGGAGGACCTAAGAAGAGTGGGAGTAGCGGTTCTATTCCTGCGAGCACAATGTAAAATATCGGTCATCGGTGCTCGTCATAGCAGTTGACTGAACCTTCTAGATGCCGAATCTGTGGTTTGAAATTGCCTCCAGAGTCTGTGAACCACAGAAGGACTCACATTTAGCCGTCTGGTCACTTCTGTTTGACTTTGTCCTGCCTCCAGTCTCCCAATGGCTGTCCATTGTAGTTCTGCAGGCCTGGAAGCCGTATAACAATGCCTGGAGGTCATTGTTACGAATTGGCTATCTCGGGTTTCTGATGTCACTATCATAGTGAATTATGTGGGCTTGCTTTCAAACATGGACTTTTATGCTTCTCGCAGATGACGCATTTGTGCAATTTGCATACTGCAGTTTTACTCAACTACTCTTATTTGACAACATATTCCAATTTTATACGGTTTGGCTTATTTTTGAGGGAGTTATCGCTATTTTTGTAATTTTCCCTTAATTTAGGATAACCAGTGTATTGTTACGAATTTCACATTTATTTGGCTATTTATTTAGAATTGTAATTAGATTTGCTTCATGTTGCCTTAGCAACGCAGACGATTTTTGAAGAGAAAGCTACGTCGAAAAAAAAATAGCAATAAAAATAAAAGAGCGCGCGCATTTAATGATTAATAAATAAATATCTCGTAATTACTGTTGCCATCCAGAAAAATC
>KK115910.1:84717-116484 GCA_000611955.2 Stegodyphus mimosarum | reverse complement strand
ATGGCGTATCGATACTGCGGATTAAGGATTGCAAGAGTAAGATTTCGTCGAAATCTGATGGAATACATTTCTACACGTTTCCTTGAGACGATGCGTACTTAAGGAAGTATAAAGAAGAGTTTTAGAATATGTATTTTTGAAATTAAAGGTAAAAAAATCTGATAATTAAAAGAATTATTCCCCTATATTTTATAATAACGCAGGTACAAGTTTTAAATAATATTTTAAAAAATCTTTTTTTTATTCCCTTTCAGAAATATTCAGAGAAAGTTATGTACTATTTAATGTATGTCACTATTAAAATAAAAAGAGCGCTAATTTGAAATGGACCGAATTGAGCATTAAGTACAAATTGACTTAGATTTTTTTTTCATTTAAAAGATGCCTCAGAAGCTAAAAAAATCATGTCATATTTGAGAACGTATTTTAGGTAGAAGCTCTGTAAGTGGAGAAGAAATAATGCATAATTTTAATGTTAATAACAGTAAACTTTGCTTAAAAATGTAATCTTTTCGTATACTTAGGACTCTGAAATACTGTACAAATAGAAAATATATACATTTATATATATGATTACGACGCAATTGCAAAATATTTACATCCAATCGTGTCAAAACTCATTGCTGCCTCGCCATCTTACTTCCAACCTCCATGACGTCACTGCAGGGGAGTGGAGGAGGGGAAGAGATTTCGTTTACATCGCCACCACTGCAGTGGATTGCCACTGCAATTTGGCTTCATGTGGCCGACGCTTTACTTACATACAGCTTTGATGCAGAGCGACACAAATTTTAAGTGAAGCCAGAAAAGTAAGAATACAGGGTCACGTGCATTTAACTTTGATTAAATGAATAACTCAGTAATTTGTATTGAAACTGAATAAATGTAATTAACCAACCGTAGTTCCCAAAGCTTACAGTTATTTACATTGCGTTTGTCGAATGGTATGGGTTAATTCATCCTGTCATTTATCGCTATGCTTGGCGATATTTTTTGGCTAAAAATCTGGGTGGGCTAAATCTAAAGGATAGCCAAATCTGCCACATCCTATGTGAATATAAAGCTTCCGAAGTACGATCTTCCAACATTTTCTGGCCATTTTGTATCCTGGTCGAGTTTTAAATCTATATTTTTAAGTTCTGTTGATTCTAAAGCACCTTTAACTGACATTAAAAATTTACAATATCTGTAGAAACTGTAATTACAGGAGCCAGATGGCACTGTGCGTCTGACTTCTTTTTGAGTTAAAATTAATTGCGATTGAGACTGCGAAGAATGATGAACGTTGAAATGTGAAGTGCGAACTCTATATGTAACTGTAATTATAAGTGTTTTCTTGTCGTCGTGTATTCTCTGTGTCGTCAATAAAATTGAATAAAACATTGTATTGAATTGATCTCGTCTAACAGGTAAGAAGATTTGATTATTTTATTTGTTCAAATGTTGAAGTAGAATTCTAAAGCGAAAGCGATTTTAGATGTAAGTTACATCAATGTCTTCAAAGTCCAGCTTCGTCTGATGCTGCAAGACTTGTTAGGAGATTCGCAATAACCTCTGAAAATTATAAAAATGCTTGGAACATTTTACTCGACAGATATGATAACCAAACGGAATTAGGATTTTCTCAGTGTAGAAAATTATTTACATTACAACATCTGATTCCATTCGAACAATGATAGATATCTGCACTTAAGTTATTTGTAATTTTAAAACACTTGATCTAGAATGCAGTCAGTTAGTCGAAATTCTTCTTATATATGCGTTACAAGATAGGATAGAAGATTCACTTAAAATCAAGTGGGAATTAACTCTAGAGAATAAGACATTTTCATCTTTAAAAAATTTTCTTCGTTTTTGGAAAAACAAGCTAGAAGCCTTCAGAGCATAAAGGGAAATTCTAATATTCAAGACAAATCAGTAAAATCCATTAACAAAACTTTTGATCTTAAAACAAGTAATAAAGTTAAGGCAGGGTTCTTGTGTACTTTACCAATTACCACATCTTTTACATAAGTGCGAGAAACTTCTTAAAATGAATATTGATGAGCGTTGGAACTTCATACGAAAAGCAAACCTTTGTTTTTACTCTCTGATACCAAATCATGGTGTATCCTCATGCCGATTCACTATGACTTGCAGGGCATGTAAACAGAAGCATCGCACAATTCTTCACAATTTTCGAACTGATAAAAAACATTCAGCTGAAAACAGGGAATGTAGTAAATTCTTATTTAATTTTACTTGCCACAGTTGTAATAAGAGTAAAAAATAATCAAGGACAGTTTCTCGAATACCGTGCTTTAATTGATAATGGTTCTCAAATATCTAATCACTGAATCGTGTTGCAATCGACTAAAACTTTCATTTCGAAAGTCTGAACACACTATCCTACGACTTGATGATACAGTAGCCGCACGTGTTACGAAAGTAGCTAATCTAAACTTTACTCCCCGTTTTAATAACGAGAACTTTTCTGTTAAGGCTTTAGTAGTCAAAAAGCTGACATCAAATTTACCAAACTTTGATCTGTCAGAATTCAATTGGCCTCATCTGAAAAGATTACAATTAGCAGATCCTTTTTTTCTTTCCACATAAATAGACGAATTGATATCATTCTGGGTGCGGATGTATTCCTAGATTTAATTTAAACTGAAAAGATAGTAGGAAATTAAAACCAACTATTCGCTCTAAATTCAAAATTGGGTTGGTTATTTCAGAAAGGGTGTCCGTTTCAAATAGAATTCAGAATTCTTTAATCAATTATAATGCTTTAGTAGACAGTAAAAATTTAATGAAAAAATTCTGCGAAGTCGAATCGGTTCCAGATGCGAGTACACTGAATGATGAAAAGCAAGATGTTGAGGCATTTTATTTAAATCACACTAGTCGAAATTATGATGGTAGATTTGTTGTCAGTCTTCCATTTAAGAATAAAGCTCTATTGGGTGATTCAAGAAATCAAGCTAAAAAGCGGTTCTTTTCCTTGGAAGGAAGAATTAAACATAATCCAGAGCTTAAAATTCAAAATATACATTTCATGCGGGAATCTCAAACTATGAATCACATGCAAATTTTTCCAAGTGTCGAATTTTCAAAATCATCTTCTCAGTTTTTCTATTTACCTCATTTTGGAGTTACTAGAGATCAAAATGAAACTACCAAATTGCGAGTTGTATTCGACGTTCTGCAAAGTCTGATTCAGGAGTTTCTTTATGATGTTCTTCATACTGGTCCAAAACTTCAAAATGAATTGTTTGACATCCTATTAAAATTACCTATTTGATCGCAATGTGACTGAAAAGGCACTCTAAACCTGGAAATCTAACGCCGTATCATTCATTACCTTTGCTACCGTGACAGCCTCCTGATCAAGGATAGGATAAGTTTCAGACCACTCTAAGGTAATCAGAGACAACGAGAATGTATTTGTTGCCGTCAGCAGTTCGTGACAAGTTCCCAGGATGTCAAAGGCAAGCGTTCAAAAGTTGCATGTACATTGGTATGCAAAAATTAAGGACGAAGTCGAAAAATTAGCATATCAGCTGAACGAAGAGGCAGAGCGGACAGAAAGACCAATCAGGAAATTAAGTAAGGTGATGTACGGTAGCACATGCTCAGGTATGCAGATAGACGTAACGGGGGGAGTGTCTGAGTAATATAAAGCACGTTGTCGGTGTAAGATCAGTATTTCTGGCAAAGAGATTGCACGCCGTATAGCAGTTAAAATCACACCGAGTTGCTGCCTCAGCGAGAAATGGCGAATAATCAATCTGTTAGACGACATCAGGATGCTTTTACCCGAGGTCGAATCATTGGGAAGTTGGAGGAAGGCCGCAGTGTGACAAGTGTGGCTGCAGAGTTCGGAATTGCTCGTAGCATCGTTTCACGACTTTGGAGATAATTTTAAACTACAGGAGCAGCTATCCGGGGGTTCAGTAGTGGTCGTCCACGAGGAACCACACCCGCAGATGACCGGTATATTGCCTTAGAGGCCAGAAGAAACAGGCGGCAGGCAGCGGGAGAAATCGCTAGACACACGACACAGGCGACTGGACGACCGATATCGCGTTTTACCGTGGCCAGAAGACTGCACGGTGGTGGTCTGTTTGCACGACGCCCTGTACGGTGTGTACCTCTAACGCCTGCCCATCGGAGAAGGCGATCTCTGTGGTGCCGGGAACACCGGAATTGGAGAGACAATGAATGGGGACGAGTACTCTTTACAGATGAGAGCAGATTTAGTCTGAGTTGCGATTCTAGACACATACACATCTGGACAGAGCGGGGAACACGCAATAACCCCTTCAACATCATCAAAAGGGACTGTTTTGGAGGTCGCGGAGTTCTCGTTCGAGCAGACATAATGCTTGGTAGCCGGACCGACCTTCATATCTCCCAAGGAGGTTCGTCACCTGGGACTGCTATTGTAACGAGGTTCTTCTTCCTTACATGCGTCTTTTCACAAGGGCTATGGGTCCTCAGTTCCTCTTCATGGACGACAACGCTCCACCTCATCGCACAGTTACTGTCGAAGAGCTGTTGGAGAGTGAAGATATTGAACACATGGATTGGTCGGCAAGGTCTCTGGATCTAAATCCCGTCAAGCATGTACGGAACTTACTAGGGAGACCCGTGGCAGCACGTAATTTATCGCCAGTAACGATTCCGAAACTGCGATTGGTGCTACAAGAGGAACGAGCAGCAGTGTCTCAACAGCTCATTAACAACCACATATCCAGCATGCACAAATGATGTGAAACCTGCCTAGCAGTCAGGGGAGATCATATCCCCTATTAAAGACCGGATGTTTCTTGCTGGACACCCATCACAGAGATGTTTCGGCCTTCAGTCGCATTGCGCTCCATGCTACTTTTTCAATAAAGCTTCTTTTTATCCCTCTGATTTCTCTTTTAGTAAGTGTTGCTTACATTACTCATGTCCTTACGTATTGAGGATCTTACAGTATTAAAGGTGTTGATTTGGAAAGCTTTTGTACAAAAAGCTCGTCCTTAATTTTTGCACACCAATGTATATTGTAACTTTGCAGCTTCCCTCGGCTACGTTCCTTCTGTCCTTTCCAACACGCACAAGCATCGGATGATTAGCACCACTTTTGCACGTCAGCCTATGTATTAATCCTGCAAAAGCGCTGTCGAACTCTACGCAAAGTATTCATTATTCCGAAATGTAGCTCTTTGAGTCTTTGAACTCTGTTATGTAGTTCTTTGAGGACGTTCAGGCTTTGAGATCTTGAAAGTATCAGTTGTTATCGAAACGCCTTTCCATCATCTCCTTCGAAATTTCATTACACGACGTTTCGAATATGGAGCGAGTCCAATATTGTTCTAATATGGAGCGAGTCCAATATTGCGATATAGCCCAATATTGTTCTGTCTTAGAAATCTAGATCGAAATGTCTTGACAGGTAGGTTTCCTAGTTGAAGCTTCCTTGTATCAATTGTGGGTTTAATATCGCCGCCGTCCAACTAGTTTTTCCTGGCTCCTTCGTCACTCAGTGGGTCTGTGTCAGACGATGTCGAATTTGTAACTTGATATACGACCAGATTAAGCAGCTCGTACTTCGCTTCGACCCTCGATCAATATCGACAGCTTTCTAGGCAGAATCTTATAGATAAGGCATCGCCATTTCCGTGTGATGACGTCTTCCGATGACAAGTAGTGATGTCATATTCCTGGAGTCCAGCGATTCTCAACTGGTGGTTCGCGTACCACTGTTGGTACGCAAGAGAAAAATAGTGGTACACAAAGGAAAAAAAGTATTTTTAACTATTGAATTCAAAAAATTAAATACCACAACAATTCTGTTTAAGATTTTTGTCCAAGACTCTTAAATTTATGCAATCTGACCATTGTGCAAGGTCCATAGCCGCTCATAGACCTTCAGCAAAATAATCCGATTTTATTTTCACAAATATTCTTTTAACTGTAGACATAACAAAATTTGTCATAAAGGACGTTTTTAAAAGGAGTAATAGAAACTGATGTTGTATTTAACAGGAAATAAAAACAAGTTCCTACAAAAAGATAATGATATCTAATTTATTCTTTTAGAGTTGATCGATTTATTAGCATGTCTACACTTTACGTAGCCACCATTTTCAGGTTCATATTGCTCTATTTTCAATTAGAATAATTTTTTTTGTCGATTAACTATCTCTAACAGCAGATATTTTGTCTTCTTATTGCTTTGTGTTCTTTACTTTTCTACGCGACTTGAGAATATCGCCGTTTGTTTTTGAAAAATTCATAATATATTGTGCATTTAAATATTTGTGAAAAAATAAAGAGGAAAAGTGATGATTCACAGGTGATGGATTCAGGACAATCTACTAGCTCTACGAATATTGAAAAGAAAAGCAAAAGTGCTTATGGAATATATAATGAAAATTATTTATCATTTGGGTATACTTGGAATGAGATGAAATGGACCCTCAACCGCAATCTGTTGTTTCAGGTGAACTGTTATCCAATCAAAGTATGAAACCATTTCTTAAGTGACATCTTGAATCTAAGCATGTCAGTTTAAAGGATATTCGGAAGAATATGTAAGAAACTGCCGGAGTTCAAAATAGCAAATAAGTAATGAAAGTTTTGTTACTTGAAGAGAAAGAACTTTGGAAGCTGATTGCCTAGCAAGCAAGCTAAGAATTCAAATAAATAAAATAAAGGAAAAAAATAAAGTTAAAATCTGAAGGGTTTTAGAATTTAAATTGCGTCCAAAGAGGCGGTTTTTAACGTTTTGTGTGTTACCTTTATTTATTAATTTATTAAATAGCAAGTTCTTCGCACTTAAACCATAAAATGCAGTTCAACCGCTGTATCACAAAATAATTTTAAATTGAGTATATCTTTAAATTTTCTGATACACAGTTCCGCGCGCTTTAGATAAAAAGGTTTTTTTCCCGTAGAGTGTTGCCATTGCTCGCTTTTAAACCGTTTGAGTTTATTCATCAAAAATTCGTTAAAGTTTTACAAAATATGAACTATACAATAAAATAATAAAGATAGATTAAAATTTAAAAAAATCTGAAAAATTTCAGATTTTAAATTACGTCCAAAGGCGCGTTTTTTTAACGTTTCGTGTGCTACCTTTTTTTATTAAATATCATGTACTACGTACTCAAACCATAAAATTCAGTTCAAAATCAATATCGCAAAATCATTTTAAAATGAACATATCTTTAGAATTTCCGTAAGTCTCGTGCGCTGGAGATAAAAATGTGTTTCTTTTTCCGTACAGTGTTGCCATTGCTCGCTTTGAAATCATTTAGTTTGTTAATCAGAAATTCGTTGAAATGTTACAAAACATAAAATCGATAATAAAGCAAATTTCAAATTCAAAATTAGGGCTTCCAGATGCCCATATTCGCAGTAGGATTACGTCATTCAAAATTCGATGGCTCTAGGTTTTATCACAATGCGAGAAACATGCATACATTTATGCAGATTTTTCATTTTTTAAAATTTAATGCAGAGCGATAACATTTAGTGGCAACAATTTGAAAAATGATACGCCGTTTTTGTGTTTCCGACGCAAAATCGCAAAACGAAAGTAATAGTCCTTCGGGACTAAATCCCTTTGGACTAATAAATTCCAAATTTCGGCTTCCAGATGCGCATATTCGGGTGGAAACGTACGTTATTCAAAATTGGATGGCTCTAGGTACCGCTGTTTTATCACATTTGGAGAAATATACATACATTTATGCAGATTCTTCATTATTTAATTTCTTTAAATACAATATAGGGCTTTTATATTTTGTGGCAACAGTTTGAATACTGATTCACACTTTTAATGTTTCCAACGCAAAATTGCAAAACGAAAACAACAGTCCTTGAGGAACAAAGCCCCTTTTACTTTCTTTTAGTACAAAGAAAGAAATACATTTATATTATAAGTGTTAA
The DNA here is from genome assembly GCA_000611955.2 of Stegodyphus mimosarum. Taxonomy (NCBI): domain Eukaryota; kingdom Metazoa; phylum Arthropoda; class Arachnida; order Araneae; family Eresidae; genus Stegodyphus; species Stegodyphus mimosarum. The sequence continues at coordinate 108,558 of KK115910.1, read as the reverse complement.
TTTGTTTACCGTTACAGGAAAAATAAGTGCAATGATTAAAAAAAAAATAATAATAACAAAAAAATCTGAAAGATTTCAGATTTTAAATTACGTCCAAAGGCGCGTTTTTTTAACGTTTCGTGTGCTACCTTTTTTTATTAAATATCATGTACTACGTACTCAAACCATAAAATTCAGTTCAAAATCAATATCGCAAAATCATTTTAAAATGAACATATCTTTAGAATTTCCGTAAGTCTCGTGCGCTGGAGATAAAAATGTTTTTTTTTTTCCGTACAGTGTTGCCATTGCTCGCTTTGAAATCATTTAGTTTGTTAATCAGAAATTCGTTGAAATGTTACAAAACATAAAATCGATAATAAAGCAAATTTCAAATTCAAAATTAGGGCTTCCAGATGCCCATATTCGCAGTAGGATTACGTCATTCAAAATTCGATGGCTCTAGGTTTTATCACAATGCGAGAAACATGCATACATTTATGCAGATTTTTCATTTTTTTAAATTTAATGCAGAGCGATAACATTTAGTGGCAACAATTTGAAAAGTGAAACGGGCATTCAGAGTGATTCAACGCAAAATCGCAAAACGAAAGTAATAGTTCTTCGGGACTAAATCCCTTTGGACTAAAAAAACCACAAAGAATTTGGTAATAACATTTTAAGCCTTTTAACACTTCTTGAAAGTTTTCTAACTTAGTAAAATAATTTGAAAATAAAAGAAGAATTAGTATGTGACATTAAAAATCATTTTTTTCCACTGATAATTAATTTCAACGGGTATTTTCCGGAAGGTTATTAAAAAGGAAATTGGATTAAAAATTCATTTTGTTCAAATGTACCTGAAATTTTATCTCATGAAGAAAAAGAGCAATTGATAGAAATTTCCTGCATGATCGAAATCTTAACTGAAGATTTCAAAAATTGTTAACTTTTGGCGGTACCGAAAAAAAAAATTTAAAAGCTTTTCAAATAAAGCTATTGAATTTTTACTGCCTTTTTCTACTACCCAATTTTTGTGAACAAGGATTTCCTTGCATGTTATATTTGAAAAATAAATACAGAACAAAATTAAAAGTGGATCTTAATTTAAGGTTAAAATTAAGTGAAATAAGACTAGATATAAGGAAATTGATTTCTCTCAAACAGGGCGAAATTTCGCACTAAATTTTAGAATTAAAGTATTATAACTTAGATTTTTATAATTAAAGTGGTAACCAATTTTTAATCTAAAATTTTTTTATGTGTGCATATTCAGTACAAATAGCCAATAAGTGCAATAAGTTGTGCAAATGGCAAAATATAATATTTTTTAATATTTCTATTGAGAAACTGAAAAATAATCATTGTAAAATTTTTGCATGTAGAACATCTGAAAGCTTTTGAAATTGCAGTTTTCTGAAAGATGTTGCCACTCATGTTCAGAACGAAGCTGTAAATTTCAGATCCATTAATATCGTTTGAATGATCATAGGTACTGTTATCTAGTTTGTAAGGATTTATATTCATTTTAACTAACGCGTTAAATTTAATTTTATGCTTACTCTCCTATAAGCCTTCATTTACCCTAATTGTCAATGCCAGACTATTTAAATTTGGTAACGTTCGTGAAATAATGCAAATTCTACCTTGAGAAGAAAAGGTTTAAATATCGAGTTCTAGAAGGGAAGTTACAGAGCTTGGGTGAACACTGTACTTTTTGTACAGTGAGCTTCTGCTTTGCATTTATTGCTGGTTAACGTGGCGTAAGAGCTATTACTTTGCTGCCACTAGATATTCGTCGTTGTTTTAGAAAACAGGATGATCTGAGTCCTGTAGCGTAATTCTACTACTTGTTAATAGCTTCGAATTTTTAGTTTAGTTCTTGTTGTTTGAGTTACCGCCCTAGTGGGGCGTAGTGTGTTAGCGTCAAGTCGACGCATTGTGAATTTTAAAAGAGTTAATAAAGGGTTCTTTTTACCTTCTCCTGTGTGGTTTCTACACGTTTTTCAGCTGTTACATTAGAAGATAGACCAGTGGGTCTTGCAAGTTCATTTAAATTGGTATTACAGATTCTGATACTCTGAAGAAATTGCTGCAAATCCTTAAAATAATCTGAAGTCTTTGGCCCTGAAAAGGGCATTTTATTGAAAATTCATAAATGTATAAAAGCATGAAAGCAAATAACACGAAGCGTATTCCAATTTACCTATTATAACGTTCGCGGTTCAATAAGGCACCATTAAACAAGACAAAACAAAGCATTTAATAAACTAACATTCAGAGTAAAATATTTATCTCTGAGCAATAAGTATACATCACTCCTACAGCATAACAAAATCGAGCAACTTGCTCTCTGGCAGCTTATGTTCAACTCTTCTAAATGCGGCAACCCTTTCTGGGAGCGTAGGCTAAATGCGCCAAGCGCGCTTTGATGATCGCCAAACAGTAGCTAGATACTACAAACGTCGTATGATGCACCAAAGCGAATAGCAGGAGCATAATCAAAGAGGATCAGATCATGATCTTAAAATGTTACGTTCTAGCCGGAAATCTCGTTTACGTTTCAAGCGAATGCCTCCACGGCCATCAATAATGAAAGTTGCAGCTGGGTGAGTTCCCCTTAAGGATTTTTTATTCTTCTTTTAAGTTTTAGAGAACATGTTTTTCCTTCATCTGGGCTTTGCCACTTCCACGTTCTTTGTTCAAATGAATATTAGAATTATATCATTTCAGAGTAAACAAGCTGCGTTTAGAAACGTAAGATCACTTTATTTTAAGATATTGTTTCATTTGCAGAATTACCCCCGAGGCCTAAGCTTCAGGTTTAGGTCAGGGGCACCTGAAAATTCTTATGCGTCTTCTTCGAAAGGATACCTGAGCTGGAGTTCGACTTAATCTAGTAAAATCTGAAGTCCCAAAATAGATTGGGCCGGATTAATGTTTTGCTTAGCAACTTGCATTTTCTAATCACCTTATTTCAGAATGAACTGATCTTGCTCAACACCCATTTCCACGTGAGAATAATTATTTTCTATCTCAACAAGATTCTACAAGTAAATGATGTAGACGTGGAGCAGAGGCTGTTCGAGCATTTTTAAGACGACTTTGCTTGGCTATAAAAAAAATCCGAAGTGCACATCACATGACTTCCTTGTACGGAATATTAAATTATAATAATTTTTTGCTGCATTTCACTGAAACTTATATCCTCGAATTTCATTATAGATATATTTCTCGTTCAATTAATTCATTTCTCATTTCGCGGCAAGGCAAAAATGTATAAAACCTCAAAATACCTTTATTAAAAGTTGAAAAATATAGAAAAACACCAAATAAAGTAAAAACAATTTTAAAATGTTTTTACAATTAAAATTAGAGTTTCTACACAAAAACCAGCAATTCGGCCAGCTGGCAAGAAGGCAGATTTTCCTGTGCCCAGAACTGAAAGATTACTTTTGGTCCCATTCGGCAAAAAGACACTGAAGGGGTAGAAACTGACTTAATTCACTATTCTGCTAAGTTTCAAATGTAAGCAAATATGGCTGCTATGGTAAAAAAATCTGATGTGTACACCACATGACTTCCTTGTACGGAATATTAAATTATACCCATTTTTTTGCTGCATTTCATTTAAGCTTATTTCCTTAAATTTCATTAGAGATATATTTGTTGTTACAACCCCCACAGTACAGAATGGAGTGCTTCCAACATCTGCGCATGCCCAGAAATTCTGATGACTCTAACTTTCTTTTGATTTATTACTATGCAGTTTCCGTTAAGTGTGTCCTGTATTGAGTCTGAGTGCGAGTTAAAATGATTAATAATTGATGTGTGTGAACTTTAAGAAAACAGCCTTCCCAGCGTCAACATCTATGTACGAGCGAAGAAACAAGGTAAGAAGATTTAGATTGTTCTACTTGTTCCAACTGTTTAATTAGAATTTAGATTGCTTGTGAAAACCTGGCGCCCGAACAGGGACGCTGGTTTTCAGTAAAAGGTTGTTTTTTAATGAAGAGAAATAGATAATAATGGATACGTTATTAAAAGTGAGAACACCACTCAGAATAAATTTTACCAAAGCCGCGAATAGACTAGATGGAAGCTTTAAAAGCTGAACCGATAGATTCAGAAGAAACTGATGTAGCGTTTTTGCTATTAAGCGATAAGTTTACAAAATTAGAAGCTATTGATCGAGATATTTTAGATCTTTTATCAAAAGATCCGAACACGGATCAAAATGCATCTGATCAAGAATATGAAAAGGTAAATTCTTATTCTGACACATGCATATCTTTGAAAACAAAAGTGGAACGATTTCGAAATGATCTGTGTAATAATGTATCTAGTAATGATGGTTCTGTTGAAGTGGTAAATAAACGAAGTGTTAAATTACCTAAAATCGAGTTACAAAAATATGATGGTTCAGTAAAAGGGTGGCTTGAGTTTTGGAGTTTATTTAAGAAAATTTATGATGACCCATGTTTATCGAATGAAGACAAGTTTATATATCTCATTCAAAGCATCACAGAGAAGTCGCGCGCTCGTGACCTTGTGGAAAGTTTTCCACTTAGTCAGATAATTATCCGTTTGTGATTGAATGTAGGAAGTTGGGTTTTGGTAAAGACGAATTACTAATTGAAGTGTGTGCGCGAATTGTTGACTTTAGTATTGAGCCATAATAAATATAATTTAGCGAAATTTTATGATAGGATCGAAGCATATTTAAGAGCCTTAGGTACCTTAGGTGTTACCTCCGATAAATATGCAGCTATGCTCTATCCTCTAGTCGAGAGTTGTTTATCAGAGGATATTTTGAAATTATGGAAACGGCATATATGTTGAACAGAATTCACTTCAAAACAGATAAAGTGAATCCAATCTCTCAGCGAATTCTCTACAATCAATCACAGCATTAAGTAAACAAACAGCAGTTCGCTTTGAGCAGCTACAACTATAACTGAGATTAGGTGTTTCAATTAGGCTTTTATAAGCTATTTAATGAGATACATTCCGGTGACGTCAGAGGTCACATGATGTAAGAACTGCTAATGTAAACAAACAAGCTTTTGCTGTGGTAGATGTGGTGAAAATTCGGATATTCGGCAACGGCATATTCCAACAAGCCACCAGAATATGAGATGGTATTGACAGTTTAAGAATAATACTTGCCTATATAAAGGCAACAACTTTAGATGGCCAAGCATTTCTAAAGAAACAGTTACAATACATGTTGAGAGGATTGGGATACTCATTTCTATGTACATCATAAAACTAAAACACACATTGATCATTTATAGTTTTATCAGTAAAATTTTAAAGCTTTCTACTTGATTTCATATAGTATTAATTAACTTTATTTTTTAAATTATTTCCAGTTCTTTTTTGAAATCTCATGAATCATTTGCAATAATAATTCTGTACACTGCAAAACGAAATGCATAAAATAATGTTCATGTATGTTGTTGTTCTACACTGAAAAGAAAAATATAATTACTATTATAATTTTAAGTCACAATTTTATCAGCCTGACAAGCACAAGAGGGTTTTCAAAATGGTAGACTCAAATGTCTGGAACATTATAAATACAGTTGCCCTTAAACTATGTGACGATAGTGATATTAATATTTTACACAGTTCAAAATTAATACATAATTTTGTACCCCTTGAAATTTAATTGTTCATAACTGACTCTTAATCTACAGATAGCATTAACGTCAGATTAACGTGTATTTTTTTATATTACAGTATAAATGCCAAAAAGAAAATTGTATGGATTTGCACAACTGAGTTCGCTGTAATTGTAGCTGTGAAATTAATAATTTTTTGGTCATAGATATTTCTTTATTTTATAGTAAAACGCGATAAAATATACTGCATTTATGCGTATTGATTAAAACTTGATTATAACAGTCACATTATTAAAACACAAGTTGATGAAATTAATAAAAATTTAGTGGTGCAACATGTTCTATGGCACCGTAATTAATAAGAGAAAGTTGGCTTGGTGTAAATGTTTTTGCAAATAAGCAGATCTTGCATGAATTCAACTATTTCAATAATTTAGAACAAGTATTCATGAACTATTAACAAATATTTACATTGTACAGTCTGGAAAACGTTATTCAAGATCTCGTGAATATTTTTCAACTATTGATATACACTTAACATTCCTAATAAAGTAAAAGATGAATATTGGTAAGTATTGTGCATAAAAGAAAATTTATGAACCTTACCTCATTTTCTGCAGAAATTTCCACAGACGTTTTATAATTAATTGTTTTCTTCATTTCTGCCTTAACACAGCTTGATACAAGTACCTTACTATCTGGCATTACTTTAAAACAAATGTTATTAACTTGTTTTTCCTCGAACAAGAGAAGACCTTTTTATTAACATCAAGAAAAGAGAAATAACTTCCAAGAGTATTTTTTAATTTTTCACAATAGCTGTAAATTTCTAAAGAAAAATCTATTAATTTTAGTGGTACATCGGCTATAGACTCCATCGTAGACTGCGGACGTGAAGAAATTGTTGTTCTTAAAACACGTGACCACTTTTCCCCTCTTCTTCTCTTGCAGAATGTATCTCATTATTTAGTAGAATATTCATGTAAAACCTCGATTTTTTTCGATACTTGTGGATGGCAACAGTAATTACGAGATAGTTATTTAGTAAACATTAAATGCACGCGCTCTTTTATTTTTAATTTTCCTACGTAGCTTTCTCTTCAAAAATCGTCTGCGTTGCATAGGAAAATAAAGCAATTTTAATTACTATTCTAAATAAATAGCTAAATAAATATGAATCCGTAAAAATATTAATGTTCGTCTATTTAAATTGTACAAACGATTAGCAACAATATTTAAAACTGTTATAACCTCTCCCCCAGCGGAGAGACTTTTTCCGAAGGGAAACGTCCTGTAAAATTCTTACATTAAATAAAATAAACTTGCGTTACATACACTAAGAGACATTGCATTACTTAATTCTACTCAGAACATCTACGTCTTTGTGCAAAGATCCCTTGCGATGAATGACTTAAAATTATAGGGTTGTAATGGGAGTACCCAGTGCATCAATCTAGAGTTACATTTATAGTTGGTTGAAGCATCGGTTGAGGCGCAACGCCAGGGTGCCTAGGCTAATGAGCCTTACCCCTACTGTAAACGTATATAATTTCCTAATCATATCGTTAAATAAACTGAGTGAATTGAAAGGTGAGTACCTAACTACATAAGTTTTTTTTTTTTTTAAACTGTGGGAAACTCTAAAGGAAAATTATAAAGATATGCACAGAAGTTGTCGAGCTGGTGAGATAACATATTAGAAATGACAAGAGAATAAAAAGTACGAATCTTTTGGCATGTTAGAAAAACATAATTGAATAACATAATAACTCTAAGAAAAATAATAATAGAAAAATAAGAGAAAAATATTACACACAAATGATAACTTAGAACATTTCTAATTAAATCCAGAATGTACAATGTTTATAATGCTTAAACAGGTGCCAGGTAAAGAATTGACATTGGTCGTACAAAGTTTACAGGGTCAGCAGCTTCGTAATCAGGAATATAAATATCTGGGTTACTAATTTTGGTTTGATTTACATGAAACTGCCTAGCTAGTCTACAATAAAAATTATGAATGTGTTCGATGTTCAGTTCTAGATGAATTCTACTATTTCGGATGTACCATGGTGCATTTACTAGTTGCCTCAGAACACCATTCTGAGCAGTTTGCAATTTTTTACGGTTGGAACGACATGAATATGCCCAAACTGGGCAGGCATAACTTAATAGTGGACGCATAATGGTTTTGTAAATGAGTAACTTATTGTCTATAGATAGAATACTATTCCGAGCAATTAACTGAAAGAGTTGCGATTTACGGGCTCGAAACTTTTTGAGAATATGTGTTATGTGTGGGGACCATGAGAAAGTTTTACAGAGGATCACCCCTAAGTAAGTGACTTGCTTGGCCCAGGGAAGTACCGTACCATAGAATTGAAGGTTTGTTTTTATTTTCTTTCTCTTTGTAAACAATATAGCCTGCGTTTTTTCCAGGTTGACTTGCACCTTCCATTTAACTAGCCAGGTCTCAAGTGCATGGATGTGGTTTTGTAATCGTTGGATTACTGGACTAAGAAATGCATTTTGTGCCAGGATCGCTGTGTCATCAGCATACATGGCCAGTATAGTGTTGTCTGCTGTGGGTATGTCGTTCATATAAACATTGTAGAGTGTGGGTCCCAAAAGAGAACCCTGTGGGACGCCTGCAAGTACTGCACGGCTGGTGGAATATGTGCCAGAAATATGAACGACAAAGTGTCTACCAGTTAGGTAGGATTTAATTATGTTCGTGATGTAAACTGGGAAACCCAGTGTGTGGATTTTGTAGACTAATGCGTCCAGCCATACGCGATCAAAAGCCTTGGCTATGTCTAAGAAAATGCCACCAGTAATTTTCTTTCTTTGCCTTCCTTCTGTAATCATTTCCACCACTCTGTAGAGTTGGGTGGTCGTCGACAGTTGTTTCCTGAACCCAAATTGACAGGGGATAAGAATGTTGTTTTCTTCCAGGTGTTGATTAATTCTGGCAAGAATGACAGCTTCAACCACTTTACTAATACAAGACAGAAGACTGATTGGTCTGTACGACGTCGGTGATGTAGCTGGTTTTCCTTTTATAGTTGGTTGCTGACCATCAAGATAAAAATGCAGTTTTTTGAATGCATTGATGATAGCTGCGCACTCCTTTTCAGTAGTACAATAATTCTTTTCAAATTTAGTAAATTTTTTGCTTATATACAAGATAGGATGCTCATGTTGTTCATCATCTAACTGGTATAGTACTATACCCATGCAGTTGTCAGAGGCATCCATTTGTATAATAAACTTTTTATCAAAGTCGGGAGTATAAAGAAGAATGGGTTTTTTGCATAGCAACTCTTTTAAATGTTTAAAAGCTTGGTCACATTTTTCAAACCATTGTATATTTCCTTTTTTAATTACCCCCTTCAAAGTGTCAGTGAGGGATGAAGAAATTTCCGAAAATCTCGGTATGTACTGGCGATAATACCCTATTAGTCTTAAAAAAGCACATACTTCTGTTTTGGCTGTAGGTGCAGGATTGTCCTTTATAGCCAGGATCTTTACTTCATCTGGAGTTCGTTTTCCTTGCCCCACAACATGGCCCGGGTACCGCACTTGATCTTGCGCAAACATACATTTTGATGGTTTTAGTCGTAAGTTCGCTTTCTGTATTCTGTCTAGAACAGAAGTTAAGTTCATAAGGTGCTCTTTCCAATTTTCTGAGTGAATGGAAATATTATCCAGGTATGGTACAGCGAATCCTTCGCACCCAGCTAAGACTTTAGTCATAACTTTGCTAAAAACGTATGGGCCATTTATCAATCCGAAGGGCAAACGTAGAGGTCTGAAGCTTCCAAAACTAGTTAAAAATATTGCATATCTCTGTGCTCTTTCTGTTAACGGAATTGGCCAGTGGCCTGTAGATAAATCTAACAGGGTAATATATTTTGTTTTTTCTACGGTTTCAATACGTTCTTCAATATTAGGTAAAGAATAGTATTCAGTTTTAGTAATAGCATTGAGTTTACGATAATCAATACAAGACCGCGGATCCTTTGATGAAGATTCTATCAAAATCGTAGGAGATGTATAGTCCGATTCTCCCGGTTCCATAATTTTGAGATCGAGCATTTTCTGAATTTCTTTTTTTGAGAATTTCAGTCTGTCGGGGTGACACTCTGTATGGCTTTATTTGTATTCGTTCGTTATTTAATAGCTGAATATCGCGACAAACTACATTTGTTAGTCCAGGATTATTTAAAAAAACAACCAGAATATTCCCATAAAACCTTTCGTAAATCTTCTATTTGCTCGGGTTTCAACATTATCTCGAGCTCATTCTCCTCTATGATGTCCGAGAAATTTAATATACTTGGATTGGAAGGTAAATGAGGTATGACTATTTCTAAGTCACCTTCCATTTCAGTTATCATATTAATCATTTCTGGTATTTTGCAGTATGGCTTAAGCACGTTAATGTGATATACTTGATTTCGCTCATTTTGTTCCTCGAAACTTACAACATAATTGGTTTCTGAATTTTTCTGCTCTATTTTCCCAGGTCCTTTGCATTGTACCTCTAGTTTATTTTAACGATTTGAAGTTAAAACTAGAACTAAATCTCCTCGAGCAAATTCTCTTTTCACTACATTCTGATCGTACCATGTTTTCCTCTTTTGTTGAGCTTCTTTCATGTTTTCTACAGCAAGTTCTTGGCATTTCTTCATTCGATTAACAAGTTCGAAAAAGTAACTGACATTTTATTATTTCTTTCTTCAATCGGTTCTAGCCACTGTTCATAAAGTCAAGTGATTGGTGTTCGTAGGTTTTTGCCATGAACTAATCCTGCTGGTGTAAAACCAGTGCTTTCGTGTGCGAATATTCAGAGGGCAAAAAGAACTGACGGTGGATAATTCTCCCAATCGGAAGTCGCTCCTATGCATACGACTCTTAACACCCTTTTCAGCGTTCTATGGAATCGTTCAACGGGATTACTCTGAAGATGATACACAGAGCTTCTTACATGTTTAATGCCGCAGCGTTATAAAAATTCCACTGTCAAAGATCTGACAAAAGAGGTCCCCTGATTGATCTGTTTGGATCGCTTTTGGGAAACCCATACGACTGAAAATCTGTAAGAAAGCATCAATCACAGATGGTGAAGAAATGTCTGTCACGGTAACAGCATCTGGATATTTCGACGACATATACCGAGCTGTAATAATTTATTTTTTCCCGTGTTTGAAATAGGTATCGGAACAATAGCATCGACATTTATTTTAGTGAATATTTCGGAAGTTATTAAGGTCATTGGAGCCTCCGTTTTGTCATTTCCCTTCCCAGCGCGCTGATAAGCATCACAGGTTTTTACAAAATCTTCGGTTTCTTTGTAACACCTCGTCCAATAAAAATGTCTAGCCAGACTGTCTTTGGTCTTTTTGACACTCAAATGATCGGAAGTTCCTTCCTAGCTCATCTTCATAATCCATTTTATTTGTCGTTTTTTTAATTAAAAGGTCTCTTTCTGTCAGATTATAGTTCTCATTTTTGCATACCTTCTTTAACTTCTTAGATGATTTTAGGTAGTTTCTTATCAGTATGCTGAAGTCGTACAACTTCTTTTGAGTCAATATTTCTCACGAGAGCTTCATCTTCTGTATTTAATTTCGGTAATTTAACATCTTCTTCAAGGACATCTCTGGATGTTTCATTTTCTTCCTTCATCGGTTCCAAGATCTCTTCATTCTTTTCACCTGTTTCTCTTTTTGTTTGAGCTCTAGTAGAGATCGTATTAACGTGGTGAGAATGACTATCAGGTACGTTTCTTTGTTCATTCAACAGCGCGAAAGTTCGATTGCCTAATAAATACCTTCCTTTATCGAGATCATTTCTAATAATGGCAGCCTTGGTTAATACTCGCCCGAGATCGCAATTTAGTTTGACCTCAGCCAATGGTAAACAGGTTGGATTCAAGTCTAATGGCTGTTGCACCGACACGTTTTCACCTGTCATCATTTCCATCCTGATGTATTTGAGACAAACTATATCAATACTAGCACCTTATTCCCTTACTATAGAAATTTTATAACCATTTACGTAACCCAGAATAGTATAAGGTAATATGAATTTATCCTCTGATTTTGCACTACATCTGTTTAGTAGCAGGAAATTCAGTACTATTCCTGCGTTTTGGACTTTGAGGTCTCAAATGTTGATATGATCTACTCTGATTGATGACCATTTATTTTCAGTTTTATTTTTATTATCTGAACTCACTTTATTTGAGTTTGTGCATTGTATCTTTCTTTCTGCCGTTCTACCAGAGACTGGACTTCGAAGCTCTAACCGGCGCATTGGAGCTGCGCTTCGGAGAGAAATGTTTGAAAGACTACAGTAGGCTTCAATTAAAATCCCATCAACAGAAGCCCACCGAAACACTCGAAGAGCTCGTCATGAATGTTGAAAGGCTGTCCCATCTCGCCTTTGCGGAATGTCCGAGAGAAACAAAAGAAATCCTATCCCTGCAGTTCTTTATCGACGGAATCTGGGATCCTGAAATACAGAAAGCACTGCGAATGGCTGATGTGAAGGATTTAAAATGTGCTTTGGTGTACGCCATGAAATTCGAGGCAGCCCAGCATGCAACTCGCAGAGACCGACACCCAACCAGAGCTGTGCAAATCCAAGAGCCAGTGGATCAAATGGCTGCTCTCGTATATGATTTAACAAGACAACTTAATGCCTTGCAACGGAATATTGGTGACTAGAAATCGACCGAAAAGTGCTGGAAATGCGTGCTGAAGGGCACATACGAAGAAACTGCAGAACATCCCAGGGCATGGATGTTAAAACCGTGTCTATGAAGAAGGAGGAAAACTAATTTGTGGTCATCTCGCGGGGCGGAGGTTGCCAGATAATGAGAATCCCCAGTTTAAAGCACTTCATATTTCTCAGTGAGTAGCGGCAGTAACGGACTTTTCATAATGGGACACATAAATGGTGTTCCTTTTAATATAACCATCGATACAGAAGCCAATGTTACAATCATTCGAAAAGATGTGGCTGAACAATCGAAAAGCAAACTCATCTCAACGCCGCCCTGCACTACCCTCCAAACTGTCTCAGGCGAGAAGATCGAAATCAAAGGAAAATTAAACGTTAACATCATGTTTGGAAGTGCCGCTTACTTTCACACGGCATATGTAGCAGTAACTACAGACCCTTGCATACTTGGATTGGACTTTCTAAAAGGACATAAACTTATTCCGGATTAATGATGAAGGAGTGAAAGCTATCCACAAAATCCTAGCTCAAGACGATATCACAATAAAGGCAAGAGCAGAAATTTTACTTCCTGGATCCATAGCCGAAAATGCAAATTTCCGCTACGGCGTCATGAAATATCCCAAGATATCTAATAGCCTGAAAGGAGTGCTAGTAGCCTCAGCACTCGTTACCTGTCGAAGACGGCTATCCCGGTGAGAGTTATTAAGAAATGTGAAGTGGTTTCAGAATGTACTCCAGTAACCAGCCTTGAAAGAAAAGTAACATCCCAGAAACCGTGTCTTCAGACAGCATTACATCGGAGATATTACAAAATACGCAGTTAAACAATAAAGAAAGGAATGCTGCCGAGCGTGCCATTAAAAATCTTTAAGATGTTTTCTCCCACTCGTCTTCTGATTTAGGTCGAACCAGTTTGTCTCAACATAGAATCGATACTGGTGATCATCCACCAATCAAGTAACATCCAAGACGTCTGCCGATTACTAAACAGGAAGAGGTACGAATACTTTTAAAGGACATGCAAGAAAACAATGTCATCGAGCCTTCAGCAAGTCTTTGGGCATCTCCCGTCGTCCTGGTGAAGAAGAAAGACCGTTCAACCAGCTTTTGCGTTGACTATCGGCGGTTGAACGAGGTTACGAAGAAAGACAGTTACCCTCTTCCTAGAATTGACGACATTCTGGACACTCTTTGTGGAAGCAAGTGGTTCTCGACACTTGATTTAAAGAGTGGATATTGGCAGGTAGAAATGCATCCTGATAACCGAGAAAAGACAGCATTTACTACTGGACAAGGACTTTGGCAGTTCAAGGTGATGCCGTTTGGACTATGTAATGCGCCGGCTACGAACGCCTAATGGAGACTATTTTAAAAGGTCCTTTCCTACGAAGCCTGTCTCATATACCTGGATGACATCATCATCATCGGGAAGAGTTTCCAAGAGCATCTGGAAAATAATCGAAAAGTGCTTCAGAAACTGAAAGAGGCCAATCTGAAGTTGAGTCCCGCTAAATGCAAATTATTCAGACAGGAAGTGACTTACCTCGGACATCTCATCTCTGCGGAAGGTGTGCGCACGGATCCCGAAAAAGTGTCAGCAGTTAAGGACTGGAGACGATTCGAAAATATCCACCAGCTGAGAAACTTTCTAGGGCTTTGCACCTACTATAGGAGATTCGTAAAGGATTAAGAATGTGAGGATGCATTTACGAACCTGAAGGAAGCTTTAGCATTTGGTCCAATCCTGACGTATCCTCAGCTCGACAGTCCATTTATTCTTGACACGGACGCGAGCAATGAAAGTGTCGGTGCTGTTTTGTCCCAAGAAATAGAGAGTCAAGAACGTTACTGGCTTATGGGTGCAAGTGGCTGTCTAAACCGGAGAGAAATTACTGTGTCACCAGGAAGGAGTTGGTCGCCGTAGTCAAAGCCTTAGAACATTTCCATCATTATCTATGCGCAGAAAATTCCTGCTTCGCACGGATCATGCATCATTGACTTGGCTTTTAAATTTCAAGAATCCTGAGGGTCAGATAGCCAAGTAGATACAGAAACTTCAGGAATATGACATCACTATCCGTCATGGCAAGGGATCATCACACTGAAATGCTGACGCCTTGTCTAGAAGACCTTGCCCAGAAAACTGCCGATATTATTCCAGGGTCGAAGTTAAATACCAGCTGCTTAATCCGGTCGCATAACAAATTACAACATCAACAGGGGCTGATCTAGACCCATGGAGTGGCAAGGAAGTCAGGAAAGACCAGCTGGAAGAGTGTACATTAAACCCATAATTGATTTAATGGAGACCTCAAACAGAAAACCTACCAGGCAAGACATTTCGAGCTATAGTCCCACGACAAAACAATATTGAGCTCTCTGGGACTCACTCTATATTCGAAACGGCATCTTTTACCGGAAATTGGAATCGGATGATGGAAAGACATTCCGATGGCAGCTGCTACTCCCAAGATCCCAGATCCCGGACGTCCTTAAAGAACTACATAGGAGCCCTGTAGGAGACCACTCCGTAATAATGAAGACCTTACAGAGAGTTCGGGAGCTCTTCTACTGGAATAATGCAAAGGAGGACGTGTAAAAGTGGTGCCGATCTTGCGATGTCTGTGCAGGTCGGAAAGTACCGAAGAAACGCAGCCGAGGGAAGCTGCAACGTTACAATGTAGGAGCACCTTTTGAACGTATCGCTTTTGACACCTTAGGGCCTCTTCCACGAGCTGCTGATGGCAACAAGTACATCCTAGTTGTCATTGATTACTTCACCAAGTGGCCTGAAGCGTATCCTATTCCTGATCAAGAGGCTGTCACAGTAGCAGAGATGATGATACAGCAATGGATTTCCAGGTTCGGAGTGCCTCTTCAGTTACATTCCGATCAGGGAAGGAATTTTACCTCGGCTATAATCAAAGACCTCTGCAAGCTGTTCGTCATTGACAAAACCCAAATGATGCCTTTACACCCAGTTGGACGGCATGGTAGAGAGGTTTAATCGAACCATCCTCAATAACCTCTTATTAGTGATTTCCAGAAAGCAGCAGGATTGGGACAAGAAATTACAACTGTTTTTACTGGCTCACCGCAGTGCTGTTCACGAGACTACCGGCGATTCCCCACCTCAGATGTTCTTCGGTCGTGACCTTCGTCTTCCATGTGATCTTTTGTTTGGTCGCCTGCTGGATGCGCCTTCATCGCCTGAGGAATACATTCAAGATCTCCAGGCCCGGTTGGCACAACTTTGCACGAGAGCGAGTTCACTTGGCGAGGGAGAAGATGAAGACCCTTTACGACACCAGAGCTACAGAATATCGTTTCAACGAAGGAGACAAGATGTGGTTATGGAATCCGACTCGTCGAACAGGACATTCTCCGAAACTACAATCACCTTGGGATGGTCCGTACACAGTCCTAAACAGGCTGAATGACGTCGTGTTTCGGATCCGTAAGTCATCGAACTCTAAGCCAAAAGTCGTCCATTACCACAGGTTAGCTCCTTACTATGGCCATAATACGTAGCGTATGTAACTGTAAGTAGTAATGTAAATAGTATAAGACCACGGTCCTTTTTGTATTTAGTATTTAATAGCATTTGATTTGCATTTAGTATTTGATTTGTATTTAATATTTGATTTGTATTTAATATTTGATTTGTATTGGTATTTAATATTTGATTTGTATTGGTATTTCATTTGTATTTAATATTTGATATTATTTGATTTGCAGTATTCAATATTTGATAATATTTGATTTGTAGTATTTAATATTTGATAGTATTTGATTTGTACTTAATATTTGATAGCATTTGATTTGTATTTAGTGTTTGATAGTATTTGATTTGCTGAAAGTTACTTAGAAAGTATTTGATTTGCTGAAAGTGTAGTAATAAATATCTTGTGCTGTCGTTGCTGATATTTATTACAATAAAATTCCGTACAGTCAACTCTCTTGGATAAAATTAATAACATTTATGAACATGAACTTAATCCGACTTAGACAACCAGTATTCCAAGTCGTACCACCCATAGCTTAAGTCGTAGTAAGTTTAAAATTGGACAATTATAATAAAACTTCCTTTTCTCAGTTAATTTATTTATACAATTACAACAATGATTGAAAGATATTTTTTCACTTTCTTCTCAACTCCAGCACATAAGTCGCCGGCACAACCTTTGCATTTTAGGCACTGAATCATATTGTCTTCGCGGTCTTCCTCACAAACATTACAGGGCGATGAGCACGATGTGAAACAATATGATTGCTTTTATGGCTAGGAGGTAACTTGTTCTGCTGGAAGGCTTGGTTTGGCTTATTTGATTATGGCAAGGGGTATCAAGGGCTTACTGGCTAAAAGAGGCATGCCTTCGGGGAGTACATCTACGGGAAACTGGCTCGTATACACGTTGCACATGGGGAAAACCACAAAAACGCTCGTGCAATCAACCCGTTCGCGGGATTCGAACTTCGGACTGAACTATTTGTGTTTAGCGACTTTACCCCCATTTTGACGGAAGAGATGCAGTTGGCGTGATATTACGCCTACTGTTTAAAAGGTACGATTTAAGCGGTGGTAGGACTTGCGCAACTTCACCCTACCATAAGGCGCTCTGTCTAGATAGCATAGTAAGAATACTTATAACGGGTATATACCCATCTATCGTCTAGTACATAGGTTCCCAATCTTTTTCGAACTGGTGCCCCCTTTTCTATTGAATATTTCAATACCGCCCCCCTAGAGAAATAAGAGCGTACATAATGCATGGTGAAAACAAGAATTAAATAAAAAAAAATTACTAATAGATAGAATGTTGTTGGAATTGAAACGCTACTGAATTTCTTCGTTATTTAAAAAGAAAAATAAAAGTTTTACCTTACCTGTTATAAGGACAGGCAGGGGTTTTGATGATACGAAATAATCCATAATAAACTATTGCTTTCTAAATAAATAAATTGACAGTTTCAGAGAACACTCAAAAGGCATACTTAATTATTATTAAAAAGTATTTTTATTAAAATTTAAAGGCATCGAATTTCTAACTTAACTAATGAGAAGGCTGAATTTGATGCATTTTAAGAAGCTTGTTAATATCAGGCTCGATTTTACTTAAAAACAATCGTAAATCGCCGCGTTCAGTAACATGGAGCCGATTTCTCTTTTTCGTTACCAATGTTGCTACAGCACTAAATCCACGTTCTGCTAAATATGAAGATGGGAATGCTAGCAGAAATCGTTGCACAATCGACCATAATCTTGGATACAATTGCGAAATCGACTTCTGCAGCCAAAATTCTTGGTAGCCATTCTTGAATTTAATTTTTAATTCCTCATTTGTCGTCAGTTCTATCAGTTCTTCTTCTAACTGAGATGGTCCTGCTGTGTTGACATTGGAAAAAGGATCCAAAACCCAGTCTGGTATGTCCATGTTTAAAATGTCCTCGAATCGTTCCTTGAAGTCATTGTAGAGGTTTTCCAAGTGCTGACAGTAAACAAGCAAGTCGTCGTGCTTGAATGATACTGCTGATAAACATGGGAAGGTATGGAATTCACGTCTGCCTATATTTCTTTTATATAATAGCAGTTTAGACACGAAAGCAGCAATGCTATTTTTAGTCTTAATCAAGTTTAAGTCTTCTCCTTGAAGTTGGAGATTGACATCATTAAACAATTTATAGAGGTCTGCTAAGTACGCAATATCGTTTTTTGATGCGATGAGGTTGTCGCGCAATTCCGTGTCTTTGTTTCCTAGGAACTCTATCACAGATTCAAACAGATTGTAAAATCGAGTCAAACAAGTACCTTTTGAAAGCCAGCGCACCTCTGTGTGAAGCAGCAATCGGTTGAAATCTTCATCATTTGCAATGCAAAGCTGACTAAATAATCTGTCATTCAACGAGTTACTTCTGATTTTATTAACTGCTCTTATAACATATTGCAGTGATGTATGGAGACGTTCGCTCAAATTTTTCGCAACCAAATGCTGTCGATGAATTACGCAATGCACAGCAAGCACGTCCGGAACTTTATTTTTTAAGCATGCTATGAAGCCTTTGTGACGCCCTGTCATAGCCGGTGCGCCATCCGTAGCAACCGACAAAATATTATTAAAAGGAATTTCCTTTTCGTCAAAAAACTTTTGCAGTGTATCAAATATGGTTTCTCCTTTTGTATCTGTTTCCAAATTGGTAGCAAACAACATTTCTTGACATATTTTTTCATCTTTGATAAACCTCACGTACGACAATAACAATGCTTCATTGGTTGGTAAAGTGGACTCATCCAGCTGAATTGAAAATTGACAAGTCTGCAGATAATTGCACAACGATTCTTCAATGTTTTCAGCCATCTCATCAATTCGTCTTTGCACAGAATTATTGCTCAAAGGAATTTTTCGGATAATATCTGTAGCTGGTTTATGGAGCACGGTGGTTATTACTTCTTTAACTGCTGGTAAAATTAAATCTTCCCCAATAGTATGTGGCTTGCCTGTTTTAGCAATCAACAATGAGATATTGTACGAAGCTCGAAGTCCGTCATCGTCTTGTTTAGAAGCTGATGAAAATAATTTTGATATAGTTGGCTGATTTTCAATCTTCTTTTTTATCTCTAGAAAATAGGTCATATCTCTGTCTTTCTTATCCGGATGCATTTTATTAAGATGATCTTGAAGCCTAGAAGGTTTCATCGCTTCATTCGAAAATGTTTTTTGACAAATAAGGCACAATGGAGATGATGGATTTGAGGGATTTTCGATAAATCCGTATTTTATATAATCCGCACTGTACTGCCGCCTCTTCTTTTTTGCTTCCGACATGGGTTTTTCTTTACTTATACTTGATCCAAGTTAAGGGAGCTGCAAGGGATACTGCCGGTTTAAATAATATAAGTTGAAGTAGCAAAATATTAAGGCAACGCCGTTTTCATCGTACGCAGTACATGCTGCGATGAACGATAGATAGTGTGAGCCTGAGTCTGTAGCATTCTGCGGGGCTGTTCTATTTTTAGCTACCTACAATTTTTGATCGGATAAACCACTGGTGACGATTTGTCTACTCCGCCGCCGCTTATTTCGGCGCTCTAATTTTTTCCCGCGTCCAACGTCGCCTACGCACTTTTACAGACTCTCTTAGAATACAGTTTAGTTGGAGATCTCGCTATCGTTGCCGCTTGTAAGTGGCATTTTTTAGTCCCAGTGACATTTTTTGTAAATGTTACGGCCAAAGCCCGAAATCGGCCAATTCGCATTTTGGCCAACGTTGCTGTAAACTTACCGGCGAATGTCCAATCTTTTTGTTGATTTCTGGCTTTGACCGGCCAATTTGGGAAAAAAGAAATCAAGGGCAGATGGTTTTACACACTGTTAAAAATGAAGTATTTAAAAATGAGTACTTCTGTGAGTTCAACGAGTAGAAACTATTCAGTGAACGCATATGCTGTAACAATGTGATAGTGTGAAGATTAGATTTGCGCCCTTCAAAATGACGAATTATATCTTAAGCAAATGCGTTGCGTATCGAGTATGAATACAGAGGCAAATTGAGTACTCAATTTGTCAACTACCTTTAAGGGTGATCCTTAGTCTTTTTCTGCTCCATAGACTCAATCTACCATTATCACATCAGGCTTTGGCCAAGAATTCCCAGCCACTTCGCGAAATGGCCGGCCAAAGTATAAAATACAATATTAATTGCAAGTATTTCGGACTTTGGCCAAACCTCCTGGCCAAAACGCGAACTGGCCGAACTTCGGGCTTTGGACGTAACATAAATATGTACATAAAGACAATAAAGATATATTTTTGCACTGAAGGCTTTTCCTTCTGATATTATGAACTCCGGTTCTACTGCTCCTTTCACTAAAATGGTGACCCTTTCAACAAAAGTCAACAGTTTTCTGCGACTTTTTGGAGTGCATCTCGCCAAATTGGCAAGACAGGTTACTAGTTTTAGCACATGCAGCCCCAGAATCGTACATACTAGAGAGGTATGTCTTTCTCTGAACAGTGAAGTCTCATATCGAAATATGTGAATTTTCGCACACGTGATAGAAATGAATTATCAGCGTGATTTTAAAGTCTTTTTTAGACTATATTTGGCTAATCTTCCAACGCCCCTCTGTGCCATATCAATGCCCCCTAATTTTCTCTGTGTTTTTTACCGCTCCCCTGAAAGCCTGAAACGCCCACAAGGGGGCGTTATCGCCCACGTTGGGAACCTATGGTCTAGTAGGTCATATGACGTCTGCATCAGAGTTGTATTTGCCTTAGGCAGACACCTGGTTTTTCAAAGAGCAACAAATTTTTAATGTTGAATATTATTTAGTCAGTCTTTCATACTGACGTACAGTTTTGTCATAAATATCTGAATGCGGCAGTTCTAACAATCGATGGTAACAACAAGAACCGCCCGATTTTGGAAAAGCGGTTCAATTGAAGGTAGGGAAAAAATAGCTGAAAAACCCGGATATTTTGACTGGGGCTAAATTGGCCGAAGTCGAGATAATGATGCGGAGATCGCCTTTAGGTAGCCTGAGCAGCCTGAGCCTCATTGCAATACATCTTTCTGGTCATTTGTTGACAGTCAGTATGAAAGTGCAGAACGGATTTTCTTCTCTGACGAAACTTTGGCCTACTACAATGGCTACGTAAACTGTCTATCACATCTTCGAATGCTGAAATTTCTTTGAGACTGTAGTGAAGAGTGCACTGTACTAAGACATCATCATAAACTTTATTGCATATCTCGAAACCAATTAATGTGACAACAAGTACAGGTACAGGCTTTCAACAAGTATAGGTAGAAAATAGACCAGCACCTCTGTAGTACCGGAGGCGATTGGTGTATTACTGTTTCTAGATAACTGTTCGGCCCGAATTTTAAAGAGAACATTCCCGAGGAGTCCAATAGTTTCGTACATCTCTTCCTTGCTATCAACCTCTCGACAGAACTTAACTGGCTAACCGTTTATTTTAAGTGCCCTCTTACGGAATAGCTTACAACATGCATGCCTTCTTTGGAATTCGAACCCGGGTTTATTGTGACGCCAGTCAGAGTCACTAATCGCTCTAGCGGCTGAGCGGAGGTCTCAGCAAGACCATCACATTGTTACACATTCAAAGAAATCCTGTAGTTCTTGGGTGTCATTTGCAACAGCCGAATAATTTCAAATGAATTATGGCCTTGCATCCACTCAATTTGTCTTTAGAAGATACGTTTCTTGTGGATATACCTTTAAAAAAGGTCTATACAAGCAATCCTCATTCAATGTAGGGTTAAAAAAGAAACATTGCGGCGGCGGTTAACAGTGCTAGTGAACAGAGCATTTAAACAGGCCTTAAATAGAATAAAGTTCACACATTCATTACTCAACGGGGCATCCATTTCGAGTATATGTTGAAAAGACATGTGTTAATGTCGCACCTGTACAATGTAAAGTACCAAACGCAAGATAATAACTGTAACTAGACCCTAGATGCAGTAAATGCCCTCATCACAGTCTCCTCTTCCTATCATATTATTCAGGATAGTGATACACGTTTTCGATGTTTTAAGAAACAACATTGCAGTTTTCAGTAAGTTGTCTCATTTTTCTTTATATAAATATAATTTGTTTCCTTTTTAACCTTGGAGTCATTAAGATATTTGAAGCAGAAGACGTGAAACATGAGCAATGCCCTCTGCGAGACTCGAACCTGAACCTCTCGAATACGCACTAAGTGTGCTAATTGTTACACCGCGATACAGAAAGAAGGGACAAAATACTCCCCCTTTTAAAGGGCGACTGGGGAGCCCAATTGCAAATCTTGGTTGCGAAAAATCATCCTCCACCACCTTTTAGTTCGGGCTCCACTGTAGATGTATCAGGGTATTTTCGATGTCAGGAAGCTGCAAAATGTGCACTGCTCTCGCCGGGACTCAAACCTGGACCTCTCGAATACGTACCGAGTGTGCTAACTGTTACACCATGAAGGCATACAGAAAGAAGGGAAAAAATACCTTATAACCTATGCCATGATCTGTTATTACCATAAGACCAACTTGGTTGGTTAGATAGGTCGAGTTGCGCCCACTTCTGGTACCTTATAACCTTTTCTTTAACACATTGAACACTATGTAACCCTAGCAAAGGTCTCGTATATACTAACTGTTCCGCAGAGCCCTCCCTCTCTGATATCTATCTAACTTTATGCACATAATTAAGCAGGATTAAAAATAATTTGCAAACGCTTTTAAATGGTACTAGATGTATTTATAATAATAGCAAACAAAATTGCATGTGCAATTGCTTGCGGAAGTTTTTGGCCGCGGAGTAAAGAAATTTTCTATAGTCATCTTTTATTCAGTTCCTCGAGCAATTTAAATATTTTATAGTTTAAATGTGACCTTTTGAGAGCAAAGAATATCGATTGTTTTACATTCTTTTAAGATTCTCAGGATCTAGTATTTATCCGGGAACAGGTCACAGGACATCTAAAAAATGGCATAGCACTGTACACTCAGATAATTCGAGATATGAATTGTTTTTAACCAATGGCCATATGCCAATCTGGTATTTGTCATGCGAAGTTACAGACTCATTATGATATCTAGTAACTGACTCATTATGATATCTGTAGCCGTAGATGGAAAAATGTCATGCTGCAGCATTGCTGAAAGGTATGCACATTTGTTATTTACGTGAGCAGTGATTTTCTGCTGAACTAAAAAGCAGATGAATAAATTTCGATGCTTCTTCGGGGAAAGGGGTAGTGACGAATTTGTCAATTGTTATGCTTTATGTGTGCGTGTGATGCCTGTGTCGAAAGAAGAATTTGGGCCTTTTAGAAGAGGTGCTCAATTTATAACAGGCGATCAGCATGTCAAAAAGAAAGATAAAAAACAAATGATAGTTGAAGAAGTTATATCTTACTTTGCAGTATTTGCTGTTGCTGCTACAGTGCGCTAAGTCGTCGTGATTCTTCGGAAATAAGCACGAATTATTTACAGAAAACTTTTCCGATCGAAAGTCTACCGTACAAGTGTAGCAACGTACTGCAAGAGAAGAATAAATAAACTGTTTTAATGTTCACAAACGTAACTTCTTAAGCATTGCTTTAATGAGAAACTTCAATGTATGTCGCTTCATATTTATTTATATATAGTAAAAGGTAATTATTTAAAATAGTAATTTTAAGATAAAAATTATAATTTAAACAGAAATTGTGTAAACAAATTAATGCTAATTATGAACTAATCTATAATATCATTTAAATTCAGTAGCATAAGTAAATCAAGTTCAATTTTTACTAATTAATAAAAAAGAAACTAAATTTTATTAAAATGCATACATGAATGATTGCTGAGTAGGCCGGAGACAGACTTATCAAGGGGAAGTTGCCTCCAAACCTAGCTCCCCAATCATTCAATTCGTGTTTCGTCATTCATGTATTCAAGGGCAATAGTTAAAACCAAAAGTAAAGAACATTCAAAAAAA
>KK115910.1:55975-77103 GCA_000611955.2 Stegodyphus mimosarum | reverse complement strand
GAAGCAGGAGTCATGAAAAATATGCAAGGCCTTCGCCGGGAATCGAACCACGGACCTCTGAAATTCCGGCTCAGTGTGCTGACCATTACACCACGAAGGCACGCTAAGAATGTGGGAGATATACCTTATATACTCCCCTTTTTAAAGGGCGACTAGGGTTTTAGGGGACCTAGTCGCCAAATCCTGGGTGTGGAGAGTCATTATCCACAACCCTTTTAGTTCGGGCGCCACTGTAGAGACATTAGGTTTTTTTGGAAGCAGGAACCATGAAAAATATGCAAGGCCTTCGCCGGGAATCGAACCACGGAACTCTGAAATTCCGGCTCAGTGTGCTGACCATTACACCACGAAGGCACGCTAAGAATGTGGGAGATATACCTTATATGTTTTCGTCGATTAGCATTTTACTAAGATCAGTTCTTCTAAAATTACTTTTTTCTTTTTAGCAAAGTATTTCATTAAAACATAATTTTCATTGTATTGACTTCTCTCAAAATTTCTTAATTTGTATATCTTCTCAGAAAACACCAAGAGGAAAACTAGTCTGCATATCAATTATTATAGTATATGTCGGAAAACCGTTTTACAAACAGATTCATTTTTTTAATTTAATCTTAGTTGTTTATGGATAATTTCTATCGTTTGGTACACTTTTTATCTAGGACATTCTAAAATTTTAAATGCAGGTAAAGTTTTATGCGTATAAGGTACACTAGAATGCAGCTTCTGGAACTTCATATTTTAAGTGTATGCAATGTAGAAATATAGAATTTTTCTTAACCGGCGCAAAAAGAATAGAAATGCGAATATCTTGGGTTCGTATGTTTTGCGAGAACGCTTTCCACACACCTTACAAATTACATCTTGCGATTTCCACATATCTTACAAATATTCTTATTTGATACCTGAGACTAAATCGCCATACTTGTGTACTTTTCTGGAAATCTATATCGCACAAGCGAAATTTTAAGAATATTTTGTGAAAAAAATATTTTAACTTTCGCTTTGATTTTCCAATTAATATTTATTTTTCCTTATTTTGTATTTCCTCGGAAAACAGTATTTTTTTTAATCCTTTGTTTTAATTATGTCTTATAATTGATTTCTAAAACCCACAAGAACCTGTCTCTGATATAATTTCCTATTTTCTGATCTTCCACTGGTAAGAAACTATCCAAATAGAGCTTATCTTAAATGAACCTTACACTCTTCTGCTTCCAATACTTATATACATATTAAATTTGAATGTGTATTTTTATATGAATTTTTTATTACTGTGCAGATTTAACGTAAATTTTGTATTTGTCAAATATGAACCTGAGATAATGTCTTTAATTTTGCTTGGCAATAAATCATACGATCAAATGTTTTACTTTTAACACTCAATCATAATAATCATTTACGTTCAGTTAGAGGTAACTATTAAATGTCATTAAAGTACTTTCTTTTATACTATTCTATCAGTTTCAGTATCCTGTATATTACCACCGTCCAATAGGAAATATAACACAAAATAAAGGGAAAAAACTTCTTGTTTCCAAATTACAGTGCAATAGACAGTGACACAACAAACTATATTATTATAAGATTCAATCTAGTTTTTATGTAAATACACGATGCATGTTCAGTTTAGTTTTCTAAAACAAGTTTATTGTATCATTCAGTATAACTTACAATACACTTTTTAACGTGAAACATAATTAAAAATACGTGTAAAGTCGGTTTAGGGTAAAACTTCATCGGTAACCATTTCAAATAAAACTTAAGTTTACTCAGCAGTTAGCTGTGTCATTTCAAATTTAAAGAAGGGATATTCAAACGTTAGATTTATTTTTATAAGCAGCATTGAAAAATGGTTAGTACTTGTTTCTCTTAAAATTAACATGTTGATTCAAACACTGAAAAGTTTAGTGGAAATATTTTATTAGGATTTTTTATGAAAGGCTTTATATCGTATGTTTTATTCCAACCATCAGCATCCATCAGATGCATAATTTGTGAAACGGGAATAATTCTGCGAAAACTGTTTCAGAGAAAGGTTTACGGAAAGTAGCGTCCAAAATAAAAATTAAATATCTAATACATGAGAAACAGTGCCTTGAAAAATTATATTCAAGCACAGTGAAAGCATAATTTTTAATAAAAGTGTAAAATACGAACGTTCATTTTGAGATATTTTTAATTTATAATAGTATAAAGTAATAATTGGCAATCTCATTTCTATAAATTCTAACTTGTCAAATTATATACATTTTTTGTGATTGTATCTCTTAAAATCGGGATACATTCAGCATTTTAGAACGTTTCAGATTTTTAATATTGTAAGGGAAAGGGGAAAAAACTTAGAATAATAGTATATTGATAATAAAAGAGATTAATTCGTGTAATGTTTATAATTTTCCAACTACATAGATGATTGTGAAAATGGAAATTCCTTATAACGAATTTCTGCCTTCAGGAAATTAGAAGTAAGGAAGTAAGAGACGGTATAATATCTTACACAAAGTAGTGTAACATTTCAGTTCGAATTTGGGCAATTTGTACTAGTATTGTAAATGAGTATTAAGAGTGATTAATATATCAGGTGACTTAAGGAATTAAAGTTTGAATGAAATACTAAGAGGCAAAAATGTTGTGGAAACTTCTGTGAAAGTAGTAAAATAAAATTTCTACCTCCAGTTCGGAAAAATAATCAAATACTAGTGTTTTATTCAAGAAAATCATATAAGGTTTGGTGTGAAATGCGTGTAGAAATAAAATTAGATTAGAAGGGAAAGGAAATAAGAATTAAAAGAAATAATACGGAATATAAAGACCGAAACATAATATAAATTTAGAGGCCCGAAGATTAATATTAAAAATCGGGAATAGCATAAGTATCAAAAGAGGACTAGCAAATTTAGGAAGTGATGGGAAATAAACGACGAAAAATATAAGTTTTTAGAATGATGAGAGGTGAATAAAATTGATATTCCTAAAATATATCACTTAAAACTAAGAGCAAATATTTTAAAGTGAAAAAATATTATTAAAGTTCAAAAGCAGGAAATCAATTATAAGAATAATATTATGACTTTAATTCCTGAATTACGCATAATGTCCAAAAATACACTCTTAGACAAAACAAAAAAAAAAACGCACCAAGAAGGAGTTATCCGAATGGGACGAAAATCGGTAGAAGTGATGTACATGTACAGAAAAACAAATGATTACAGTTTGAGAAAAATTGGATGATTTATTGAAGTGATAGAGCTTCACAAAGTGAAAAAGTCAGTAACGCCTTTGTCCACCTCTGGCCCTTATGCAAGCAGTTATTCGGCTTGGCATCGATTGATAGAGTTAGCGGATGTCCTCCTGAGGGATATCGTGCCGAATTCTGTCCAACTGGCGTGTTAGATCGCCAACATCCCGAGCTGGTTGAAGGTTAATTCTCCAAATGTGCTCAATAGGAGAGAGATCCGGCGACCTTGCTGGCCAAGGTAATGTTCGGCAAACACTAAGGCAAGCAGTAGAAACATATGCAGTGTGGGGGCGGGCATTATCTTGCTGAAATGTAAGCCCATGGTGGCGTGACATGAAAGGCAACACAACGAGCCTTAGAACTTCGTAGACGTACCGCTGTGCTGTAAGATTGCGACGGATGACAACCAAAGGATTATATTACAATACATACCTATATACTATTTATATTACAATACATACCTACCTTTTACGTACCTATTTTATTTAAAATAATGAGTGATGATTTTACCCTTTCAACATTTAAAATTAATACGTTTGACGAGCAGTATATCAGTTTGTGTTAAAACTTAATTTTCACTTTTCTTCATACAAGGAATTGAAAAGTTTAATTCTGAATATATATATATATATATATATATATATATAAAAGAAAAGAAAAGAAAAAAGAAGAGAAAAACGTTTTCTTCTAGTTAATGAAATAAAAAGCAAAAATTAAAAAAATTGTAATTTGAAAACTTCAGATTGCAATCTAACACCCTCCAAAAAAATTGACAAATAAAAATTTCAATAAATTAAAGAAATTTTAGAAATGTTAAAAATATAAAAAACTAATTGTTAAAAAAATACCAAATTTGATCTTTGGATTCAGATTTCAACTTAACACCTGAAGCGATTTTAAGCGAAACATTAGCCTATTAATTTAAGAATTAATCCCCAATAAATTCAAGATGTATAATATTAAATCATACTTTAAAAGGGATTGCTCAAGATGTGTAGAAGAGGGAGATTTACAATGATACTATTTAAACGTAATTTAATAGCATGCGCAAAAAACTTGTGCACTTGCTTAGTAAAGAAAAGACTTAACTTATTCGAGACGTAGCTGTGCAATTTTCTTTCTTTCTTTCTTTCTTTTTTAACCTGTGCAGGAAATTTACTCAGGACGAAATCACAACAGCTTCGTTGAGGAGTTTAAAAGTTGACGATTATTAATTTTCAGTTTCACTGGTTACCATTCTCCTCTGCTTCGTATTTAGCCAGGTTTCCGTTTTAAGCAAGGTTTAACTGAAGGCAATTTACCGACTTAAGGATATTTACAATTCTGAAATTGAATTTTTTTGTATTTTTAAATTGGAAATGAGAAGAGGAATTAAAAGCTAATCGACTTACATCCAGAACAGAGGTAAATACAACTTCCAATAATCACTAGAAGAAGCCCTTTCCTACTAATATTTTCCATGCCTATCTCGCAACACCTAATAATCCAATAAGAAGTATCTTTCAAAGCCAATGGGCAGAGACCAATATGTTATTGGAAACATTCGAACGAGAGCGTTAAAACTGCGTAAAGCTCAATTGGGGAATTGAAGAGAATCCCATACGGGTGTGCCCGCTACCCATTTTTTAGAAATTTGATATTAGTGCAATGGTGTTCTTTCCATTCGATCACGAGAGTCCATTAGTGGGTTCTGTAGTTAATGGATATTGATGTTTTCGGCCATTCTTTTTCTCACAACTGTCAAAACTTGAGTAGTAAGTGACGTTGCTGGAAAGAAAAATTGGACGTTTCTGATATATTTATATACGGAGAAATTCTTTTGCTTTGCTTAACTCCTCGTAATTATGTTTTCAGCAAAATGTCACTCTTTATTCACTCAGTTCAGGAAGTTCTAAATGGGTTGGAATTTGGCAAAGTTCGTGCTGATTGCTATTGTATATTAGAGTAAGTGATCACGCAATTTCCAAACAATAAAATACTTACTGATCCCCACTGAGGCATTGCTTGTGGAATTAAATATCTTTCGTACTCCTTTCTAATTTCTTATCATTTTCTTAACAATTGAAGTATTATGTAGAAATCAGAACGATATCAAAAACCAGAAATATCTTTAATAAGTTTTGAGCAATAACAATGACTGACATAAAAAATGTTAAAGAAATTGAAACTCTATAAGGTAAAGCAATATACAGATGGTATTTTTTTAAATCCTTAACCAATGTCCAAACCGATTTTATTTGAGGTCTCGTATCAGCATGCTACCATAACACTGAAGATAATAATATCATATGAATATTCTTAAAAAAATTTTAAAATTAAGAATTCTGAAAAACCGTAACATCGATTGTTTAAAATGCTTAATGTTCATTTATCACCAGCCTGACTGTAAAACTATCAATTTTACTTGAGCTGTGTATTCATCAAAACAGCTGCGTAGTTAAATATTCCGAAAGAAAATGCTTGACAAATGCATGTTAAATCCTTTTCGACGATAATTTTCTATTACATTTCTGTAATTTTTAAGCTTTTCTCTACTTTATATTTGTAAATGTAATTGGCCAATTTCTTAGATACGTTCACTAAATGTAGGATATTTAAGAAAAGGACAGAAAATCATCACTCATAAAATATTCATCATACCACTTAACTACTGTTTATTTATAACGGACCTAATTTTTTGTAATTATTTGTATATAAAAGTGATAAAAAAAGAAAAAAGAAGAATCATCCGGCCATTTCGCATCGGCATTGGTCATCATCGCCCTTATTCAACTGTGCACTCATCTAGGTGGCACATTATGGTTACATAATTCAATTACAGTTACAGCTGCATGGCCTCGTAATTCAGCCATCCTCCATCAGAGACAAGAACAAACAGTGAAATCTAAACATAAAAAAACACCAAAATTCTAAAATATTACTAAACGAAAAATGAAACTAGTATTGAATCAGGGTCTTCTAATAACAGCACCTGGGAAAATAAAAATAAAAGTTAGTAATCATTATGAAATAAAACTTCCTTTTGACGTGTTGATAAGAAGAAAATGTTTATAAAACACTAAAGTTTAGCTAAGAGCCAGTTCAGGGTTTCATAAACTCGTTACAAGTGCTTGTTTTCATAGATCTATCGGAAAAACCACACTTTTCATTATCGTAAGTGTCATTTGGCATGATTTTCACGATCTGTGTGGTTCGAGAAACTTGGGTTTCAGTTTAGACCAGGACCGTTTTGCGTATGCTTGACTACTACTACATCATGATTCATGAAGCTAGAATTTATGGGATGGTTTACGTATTAAATTGTAGAGTTCGAGATTTCAAACTGTACTTTCAGAATCTACACTCACGTTTGTGAAAATTGCAACACCAAGAAGGAATCGTCATAATTGAATGCAATTTAATACACAGTTGAGTGGTAGTGGTACAAATAAATGATTAAATGTTCAAAGCAAACAAACAAGAACAAGAGATCAGAATCAGTATTTTGTGTGGCCACCACGCACCGCAATAAGTGCTGCTACACGATGTGGCATGGAGTCAAACAAAGTTTGAATGTCTGACTGAGGAAGAGCATTCCATATCGTTTGTACGCGTACCCAAAGTTCGTCTGCAGACGCAACAGGACGAAGATCACGAGCAAGACGCCGACCAATGACATCCCACACATGTTCAATTGGCGACATATCCGGGGAACACGCAGGCCAAGGAAGAAGCTGTACCTGCTGCGCTGCAAAGAAGGATTTAACAATCCGAGCAGTATGAGGGCGGGCATTGTCCTGTTGAAATACAGCGCCTGGCAAGCTTTGAAGGAAGGGAACAGCTTCGGGCTGTAGAACTTCACGGATATACCGGTTGCTGTTCAGATTGCCCACAATTCGTAGCAATTGAGATCGTCTATGATATGCTATGGCGCCCCAGACCATAACTCCGGGTGTTCGTCCACTGTGGCGTTCGATAATGCACTCCGGAAGGTGGCGTTCACCGGCATAGCGTCTGACACGAATGCGGCCATCATGGTACCACAAATTAAAGCGGGATTCGTCAGAAAACACGACATGCTGCCAATCAGCACGCCAGTCTCTATGCTGATTGGCCCATTGTAGCCGCAGGCGGCGATGGTCGTGCGTTAGGGGGATCCTGTATAAAGGAGTCCGTGCGCGCAGTCCACACTGCAGCAGACGTCTACGAATTGATGAAGCACACAATGAAACACCTGTAGCTATTGACCACAGTGCTGCCAATTGTCTAGAGGAAGCTGTACGGTCCGTCCGCGCCATGCGGACCAGGTGTCTATCATCGCGAGCTGACGTCACATTTCGGGGTCCACTCCCGGATTTCCGAGTTGTCCGACACTCGTCCGTCCACTGCTTCCAAACGCGCATCACTGTGCTGCTGTTACGCTGCACACGAGAGGCTACTGCACGATACGACAATCCAGCTTCACGAAGGCCGATGATTCTCCCTCGTTCAAACTCTGTAAGTTGTTCAAATCTCGCTCTCTTTCGTCGACGAGGCATAAGTACAGATTGAGTTAACGTTTACCACTAGCAGATAACCACCGATAACCATACACGCCTCGCTACAGCCGTCTATTTATTCGGATCCATCAGCCGTTCAGAGGGCGCTGCTCAGCATACGCATGCGCTACGGATTTGCAATTCTAATCATTTGCATATCATGCGCTACTTTGCATTTCCTGAAAATTTCAGCTCACTCGCGTAAGTCCTTCATGGTGTTGCAATTTTCACAAACGTGAGTGTATTTTTTAGCTTCCTTTTGAAGCGTCCATCACGCCATCTATTTTTTAAATCACGAGCGTTAATGAAATATGACTGGATCTCCGTATAAATTTCCCACGATTCGCACATTTCATTTTAGTTCCAAACATGAGTTCGAATGAAATTGTGTTGATGCTTCTTTGGTATGTTCAGTTATTCACTTGCTGAACTTCACCGTCAAGTCTGTACCATTTTGTCGGTTTCTGAATTGATAATTTGGAGAGAACAGATATTAAAACAAAAATAATATACGAGTATGCATAGATAACTTAAATTAAGGCAAAAAAATTCTGTAAAATCGTAAAGAATGCATGAACAGCATAAAACACAAAACTCTTTCACAAGCTTTAAATGAAAGATATATAGTAAACATTTTAAAAATAGGATTTAATTAAAACTGTAATGAAATTTCAGTAGGCTTCTCACTTTTATTCTGGATAGAAACTGTTATATTCTAAGTTTTAAGAAACCAGCCGACTTCTTCTCAGGCTATGGAGCAAACATTGCGCAATGCTATGATGTCATTAAATTCGAGCTTAGTTTCTACATCACTTATATTTTAACAGCTTGTTGTTGTTAGTCCAATGCTCAACAGTAGCTGCTCTTCTATTTTCACCATTTTTTCAATTATTCCTTTTGCGCTTTTCAGCTGGTTTCTGTCAAATCACTGTTTTAATAATATCTAGCTCTAGCAAAATCCTATAACCTTTTTCGCTGATTTAGTTCTCCTTCCACACTTATATTTTCTTATCACCTTATATTTCAAATCCCAGAATCGAAACTTCAACAAGATCCTGTTGAAGTTTCGATTCGATCTCTTACCTGTTCATCTCTAGCATCTTTTCTAGAATTTAAGGTATCAAAGATGAGTTTCTCAAGTCATGAGTTAGGTTTAAAATTGTTATTTTATTTCAACCGCTATCATTTAGATTCATTGCATCACAAATCTGTTTCAATTAGCTCTTTCCAAACTGTTATGCAAGCGTAATATACAAAATATATAATTGAAAATTCAGCGTAGATAGGCTGTATGCTCACTTGCGTAGGTTTTTGTTTTTTCCCGAATATGGACTTAATATATATATATTATCGGCATTACCTGCCACCAAGCTGCGGCAGTTAATACATACAGCATAAACTGCATATTTTTCTTTGCGTAAATCTGACGCATATCATTCTGCATTATATTACATTTCCGTACATTCATTTAGTGTGCAAAGTCATTAGGATTTTTTTTAAGCAGGAAGCATGAAAAATGAGCAATGCCCTCGCCGGAATTCGAACCGGTATCTCTCGAATGCGCGTCGAGTGTGCTACCGTTACACACCGAAGGCATGCAGAAAGGAGGGAGAAAATACTTTATCTCCTCCTTTTAAAGGGCGACTGGGGATTAGGGGACCCAGTCGCCAAATCTTGGTAGTGAAGAATCATCATCCATCGCCTTTTAGTTCGGGCGCCATTGTAGAGTCATTAGGTTGTTTTTGAAGCAGCAGGCGGGAAAATGTGCAATGCCCTCGCTGGGACTCGAATCTGGACCTCTCGAATACGCGCCGAGTGTGCTACCGTTACAGCCCGAAGGCATGCCGAAAGAAAGGAGAAAATATTCACAATTTTATAGTTCTCATAGTAAAGTTTGAAGCGCATGTGCTTTGCAATTGTTGCTTAAGAAATAAGTGTTGAGACACATTTTTGGGGAGAGAGGGTAGAGTATAGAATGCTTTACAGTTTTTTTAGAGCTAAATGAATTGTGTTTATATATATTTAAAACAAATAAAACGAAAAAAAATTAGAACTTTCTAGTAACAAATAAGAATTTGAATTTGATTAGAATTACAACTAAGTAGTTATGAATAAGCTATATATATAACATATTATCCTTTTTATATAAAGTATTATTACTGTTGTAAATTATATTATTTTATAACTATAATATTTTCACGCAAGAACCGAATCAACTATTTTGACATGCATCCAAATTTGTGGCGTGTAGTGCTTTTATAAGAGGAAATAAAAACTGATTGATACTCATATACCTATTTACATACAAATGCACATACTGTATTTTTTGAATTCTAAGGTTCTATCAAATTTAAGACGCACCCCTTAATTTTAGTACTGCAGCTGAAATAAAGCCTTTGATTCCAACAAAATAAAATAATCGAAATAAAAAGCTAAAAAAGTTCTAACAAATATTTAAATTCGGTTAATTAATAATGATATTACTTCCTTATAAATTAAAATTTAGAAAAAATATTACTTCAGAATAATTAGTAATTAAAAAAAATCTATGATTCTGTAAATAGTACGATTATATGAGAAAAAAAGCAAATTTTAGAAGGTAGAAGAACAGAAGGTAGAATAGAAGGTAGAATTTTAGAAGTTAATTTTTAATTTTAGAATCTAATTAATAATCTAGGAATACATTGTCATGCATGATATTTGACATTCTGCTGAATGGAAATTTTTTAGTATTCATCATTCAAGGTTTTCATACCAGTAAATATGGGGAGGAAGTTAGAGATCGTCTTAGTTATTTAGCATGAACATTATGCATATGTGATTATTAGGATGCAGCAGAATTTGATTCATCTCTGTTTAGTATGCTACTAGAGCAAGGTGCGCAATAAAAATACGTACTATAACTACAGCAAGATGCTTCTCTCCTACACAAAGTTGTTACGTGACATGAATAATAAACACCTTTCTGGATCAATAATAAGTAGAACTTTCGGAATTATTACATGCCTTGGCAGATGTAGTTTGTACCTTCCTTCCCAAGAAGGACACACCCATGATTCTTGACAATGCTGCTGAGATTTCCTTCCCCCCGACCCCCATTTTTCCAATTTTCTCAGGCTGTAGTGTCACGGCATGACACACAGTAAGCTGCAATCATAAAGGAAATGACCGTTGTAAAATTGAAGAAGAACAGAAGGATTATGCATTCCAGAATTTTTCGTCATTCAGATCTTGTAATTTTCATTGAAAGTTGGATGTAGTGTTCGTATGCAGACGATCCGGCATGAAGACTATAAGTTCGTTTTGGACTGCTTTAACGATTCTTTTCAGTTTTTTCTATTCTTGTAAAGCAGGTAAGAGTATAATTCATGTTTATGTCCCGTTATATAAAAATTATCCTTTTATATATCCCGTTTTATAAAAAGTTACATAATTCGATGCATAGTAGTTTAGCTATAAACAATTAGTTGTAAAACTATAGTTTACTGGCACATAAAAATATTGAAGTATACGTTTATTAATTTCTTGGAAACAGTTTGAGACATAATAAAGAATTTACTAAACATAATTCTTGATTTACTTAAAAACTTTTTTAAAAATATGAAGAGAAATAAAACATGCATCTTGAGTTAAGATAAAGATTTTTGCTATTCTTTGGTTAAGTAATTATTAATGTGAATAAATTTGAAATGTAGAACATATTAAACCTATTTCAAAGTTCTAATTGATCTGAACATACGACTTACTTTAACCATACGTTATTTGTCTACGGATTGATAAATTATATATAGTTATTCTTATGCAATATTAGCAAAGATTTTTCTGGTTAAATTAATATCTTCTTTTTATGCTACTTTTGCGAAATTAAAAGATATAAAACCAATTAAAGATGTTTAAAACATTTCATGAAATTTTGTTGACGACTCAGTTGTTACTTTGAATCTGAATAGTACATATTCAAAATGCATATTGAATTCTTATTACATGCAAAAATTATGTATTGTAGTTACATCAGTTATTAAATAAGCAACCATTTTAAAAGCAATTTCCAGTGTCAGATCTTTACGAAATGTAGGACAGAGTAATTTTAGACATATGTTGAAAAGATTACATTTGCTAGCAAACGATTGCGAAGTGCTTCTATATGGAATGATTACTTTCCTAAGTGCGTGCGCTCTCGGTGTAATTGGTTGCACACCACCTCTATGGGTCCACCTCGGCATGGTGGAGGGGCGGCAACGTTCCCCGGACGGGAAGAGGCTAATGGACCTGCCACCAAGCTTCGTGGGGTCTTTCCAATTTGGAAGGGGCTTGAGCAGATTTTGGAGGTACATCTAAACATCACATTCACATGCACTCGACAGTGGGTACTCTGTCGTGGCTGGCGTTGCTCGTAACAGGGTCATCTTGTCGGGAGAGGTAGGCTTAAGTTTTTCAGCTGGTGATAGGGCTACTGAAGTCTTGGAACCGAATAATTCCAAACCTATGTAACTGGTAGCACATCCAGAAGATCTGAAGTTCAAATTATAGCAAGGCCTACGTATCATACTATGTTAGACGAGTTTTCACTTTTCCGCTTCCAAAAAAATACCTGATAGCTATATATCCTTCCTTAAAAATTTAAAGGAATTGATAAATTGTATTTTGGAATATTTAATATGGGTATTGCTTTCTTTTCCTAGTAAACTGAAAGCATATATATGCTTCTGTAGCATTAAATAACAGAAGTCGTAGTATATTGTTCAAGACCTTAATTCTTTCCACGATTTTCGAGGAAACGGTCGCGATCTGATTCACGATTTCTTAATCTTTTGTAAAAGTTGTGTGCTGGCCTATTTACTTGGTTACCTACACATAAGAGGCGCTATTTAGACGGTTCGATCAAAAACCAGCTTAACTGCAATTTATATTTCGAAGATCAGTCTCATTCTTTAGCTTGCTTAGTATTTCGTAGAACAATATCCATCTAGCTTCTCATTACAATTAAACTGTTATAATAAAATATTTATCAGTTTCTCTCCGCAATCCACCAAATAGCACTGTTGCGGAAGTATTCTACCCGCTTCTTTACTACGCTTTGCAAAAAGGCCTCCGTCGGTTTCTACTACAGCTATTCCTCCTATAACACAGTAAATAGATACATCGTGTCCGTAAAGCCATTCAGCGTCTGCAAATTTTAAAGCGTCGAAATTCTTGAGTCTAGCTCTCAAAAGCTCATTTGCCCCAGCGTTAGAGGATTCCGCTCCCATGATACTGCCTCAATTTCTATTCTCAAGGCCATGCGACGTCTTACATTGCACTTCCGATTTGACCCATAAATGTCGTCACGAGCAAGCCTCCACTAAACACACCGACAGCACTGAATAACGAGTGAGCCATAATCACCTTAGCCTTCCGGCCGCTATTGGTTCCTAGAAAATACCGCGCTATGCGAAACCGTGTTTTACGAGTCTAACAACCAATATAAAATAGAGAGATAGGTTTCGGGTTCTGTCTGTTGCTTCATTTAAATTTAAACGTTTTGCAACGTGAACATTTTTCTTTTGAACAAATGATTCCGAATCGATATTTCCGTCTCGAAAGAAGTAAATTTATTTTTAAAAGATGTCTTATTTTCAAGCATAGTTTGGGACTGAAATATGCTGTTACGTCCATACGGGCTCGTAATGGATTGAATGCCCACTGAACCGATGATAACTTAATGAAATTTATTCTATAATCACAGTTATGAAACTTTTCAAGCAAATATACTTGTACAATTCTTCTCAGAATGACAGAGCACAATCAATAGTTACCACTTCAAACTACTAAGAACGTCAAAACAACGCAAAAGCAAAGAGTCTCAAATGGGTAAGATCGCTCAGGGATCTCTCAATGACCCCAACACTCTGAATTCTCAGTACTCTGAGTTAAAACTAAAGTGATGCTCTCACCTATCGTATATAGTTTTCTCCCGAACACAGAGAAATTCCAATACCTTCAATTTTTCAATATTGGTAGAAGACAATTGCAGTTATATAGAGCCGGATATACAATTACATAGGGATCGAACCAGTTACATTTACATAGAATTCGGACCAAAATGTCGTCAAATAATAGCCAAGATTGGGGACTTTTGGCGAATTTTTTACTAAACTCGGTGACAGAAATTAGTCGCCAAAATCATCGCCAGCTTGCTGCTATCTCGCCAATTTGAGGAGGCAGCCATTTACCTCAATGTTAAATGGGCTTATCCCTGTATTCCTATTTTTCCGGCGATGCTTCGCATTCTGAGACCTTTCATACTATACAACAGATACTGAAATTTACATATAATTTCACAAAAATTATTTATATGTATGCAAAATTCATAACAATAATTTTGCAAGAATTACTCTTAAAAAAGAGAAACTTAATTTTAATGAGATAGCCACTTGTCTCATGATTGCCAGTGTATGATCTTGATATGATAGAACGCTCAAAGATTGTAAAAATGGTGGTAGAATCTGTTTTGCCTCGTTGAAAATAATTAGCATAATCATTTTAATTAAATTAGCAGCTGCAAAGAAAGATAAGAAGCCGCATGTGAAAGTCGCGATGTTTCTTATTGGCGCTATACACGTAAGGAGTAAGTACAAATGTTGTTCTAATTTACAAATAATAGGTTGAAAGAAGATAACATTTATCATATCTTTTAAAGTCAAGTATTCTACACCGCGCGATGTATTTATTAGCTCAAAGCGACATTAGTCCCGATTGGGATATTAGTCTCGAAATGGCACTTTCCGTTGAATCACTATAAAGGGCGTATCAATTTGTAGAGACATTCGGTATATTTTGAAAGCAGAAGAGATGTGGGAAATGAGCAGTGCCATCGCCGAGACTCTAATCTCGGACCCTTCGAATACGCATCGAGTGTGCCGGCCATTACACCACTAAGGCATGCTAAAAAGAAGAGAGAAATACTTTATAAATTTTCCAATTGTTGCCATCAAGTATTATTGCCCTATGTTACATTTAAAGAAATTACATAATGAAGATTCTGCATGAATATATGCATGTTTCCCGCTCTGTGAAAAAATAACGGTACCTAGAGTCATCAAATCTTGAATAACGTAGTCCTCAACAGCACATGGGCACTTGGAAACCGAAATTTTGAATTTCGAGTTGGTCTTATTATCTATTTCACATTTTGTAAAATTTTAAGGGTTGCTGGAAGCCAATAATCTTCCGAAAATGGTGATTTGGGGTTTTTGCATTTTCAAATCCTCTACACTTTTAACTTTGTAAAAATAAAATACTTTAGTCTCTATGAAAATTAGAACTGTAAAAAATCTAGTTTTAATTTATCATTGAACGCTTTAATCAATGAGAATTTTTACATGAAAGTGCGTTTTTCTCCGAATGTGATTTTTTATACTCGATGTACCTTTTCTCAGGAACTACTCTTCACAGATATGTCAATTTTTTATGGATTATTTATTATACTTCCTAATATTTACTGAAATGAGCGTTTCGTAATAAACTAAGAAAACAAATTTCACAAAGGTTTTTTGTGTGAGAAAAGTGCTAAATTTTACTATGCCTAATAAAATATTCTATAAATTAGTCAAAAATTCAAAATGTTTCGAAAGCTCATTTCAGTATAATCAGACAGGTGTACTTCAATTATACAAGAAATTTCAAAAGTGTATAAGGTATTTCTTCCGCCTACATGTTATAATCAGACCGTGATGCCGTGCTATACAAGGGTTTCTGCAAGTTT
Source organism: Stegodyphus mimosarum (assembly GCA_000611955.2). Lineage (NCBI taxonomy): Eukaryota > Metazoa > Arthropoda > Arachnida > Araneae > Eresidae > Stegodyphus > Stegodyphus mimosarum. The sequence goes on along the minus strand of KK115910.1, from coordinate 61,601 downwards.
CTTATTGTGTAAGAGCGAAGCCGTGTTGTAGAAAACCAAGTCATAAGACAGTTCTTTGTATTTTGTTAGCTCCCCAACTTTCAGAAAGTTTTATTTAGAAACGCTATGACTCCGGCAGGTAACTGTTTCATTCTATTACTGTTCTGTCAGCTATATCTCAGCTCTTCTTTTCAACATTCAGCTGATGTTAGTTCTCTCAATCAGCTGTAAATGAACAGGAGAGCAGTCACAAATGTAATTCTACGTGGCTTGTCGAGAATCATTCTCAATTGTACCAAACAAAAGTGCAGATGATACGAGCGTGTTGTTTCGCCACTCTTATCCATAAATGGAGTTAAGTCCGCTGCTGGGCGAAGGTTTTAGGTCTAAGGGGTTAATAGATACTAACCAAAAAAAATCTTATAAGAAACTATCACTTAACCATCAGCAAATTTGTGTTCGATACCAACGTGTTTGAAGATCTTCCTCATTCTGCCGATCGTTTGCCAATTCAAATTATCTTTTATGACAATTCCGTTGATAATGATTTCCCTGTTGTGTGTTATACAGATGGCAGTAAAATTAATACTCGAGTTGGATTAGCGTATGTCGTTTTCCATCATGGTTCTGAACTGGAATACAAACTCTTTAGAATTCCAATGAACGCAGTGTTTTCCAAGCCGAATTACTCTGCATTAGTGAGTCAATTAAGTGGATTTCTAACAACTGTTTGTTAAGTGCTAAATTTCTTATTCGCGCTGATTTTCTTTCATTCTTGCATTCTCTTGGGAATATCTTCTCATGTAATAAATTAATTGTCACTTCTCATGCCATTCTTAAAGACCTTAATAATAAAGGTGTTGATTTATGTCATCTTTTCTCATGTACGTGGCCACACTGGCAATCTAGGAAATGAGAAGTCTGTCTGGTTTGCAAAACAAGCTGCAGATCTTCAAGTAACTACTCCAATGATACTGCCTAAATCATTTTTCAAGAAAAAAAGGTAGGGATGATACAATACTGAAGTGGAATGAATTATACAGGAATTGTACCACTGCCTCCTTGACTAAATTATTTTCTCCTTCCGTTCCTCACAGATTGAATAATAAACACTTTTTCTTCAATTTTGAAATTACTAAATTTCTAACTGGACATGGTAATTTCAATTCATATCTGAAGAGATTTAGGTTATCTAGTACAGACTTGTGTTCCTGCAGTTTCGGGGGAGTGCAAAATGTCGAACATTTCTTGCTCTATTGTTCAAAGCTCACGGAAGGACGAAAAGAACTCATTTCTAGGCTAAACTTTGTGAATATTACATTTCCTCCCCCTCTTCACATATTTGTCCAAAATAAAATGGCCTTCCCTTTCTTCTGTAAATTTATCTCTTGCGTGTCATCTGTGAATTTGAAAGTTTAATTTAGTTTGTGTTGTCTTGTTGTATTTGTTTTTTTTTTACTTACCTCTGTAAGCCTTGTGTAATACTATGTGGTGCACAAGGATTTTAAAATTTTCAATTAAAAAAAAAAGAACGTAGTTGCCTAACAATTTTTTTTATTATTTAATGTGCCGGTCATAACGAGAAGCAACATTTGTTCTTTTAAAAAATATGCGATTTTTCCCAGAGATTGCTTTCAGGATATACTGGAAATCATACTTGATGGTGATGATAGTAATCATACTTGATAGATGAGTCCTTCCTTAAAAATGCAGCATCTGTTGAAGACCTTTTGCTTCATGTCCTCGACCAAATGTATCCTATCTCCTGGGACTTGTCAACCACGTGACACTAAAAGATGTGCAAAGAGCTGTAGCATTCAACAAATGCAAACAAAGAACTCACATAGTCCGCATTTGAACTCTATATTACTATCATATCTGATAAAATTTCATTAACGAAATTAATTAATCATAAATTCTCTTGAATTTATGAAAATGAAATTTTCATAAATTCAAGAGATATTTAATAGGAAACGTAAAATTACATAATATTTTTAATCTGAACAGCAAGCCTAATTTTTGCACACCAGTTGTTTATATAGCTATTCTGTAGTTTCATACTGGAAAAAAGTTGCTCATAAATAAAGTCAGTGTTTCGTGATGTCCGTCGAAATTAGCAAACTGCTGTAGTTTCGCAACATAAGCTTGAATACACAGAATTATTTACAATTACAGAATAATTACAGTTACATAGTTTCGTATTGAAAACAGAAGAGACAAGCTCTCTTCGTGGTTGTCTAGACGATCTCAACTGCCGCGAGCGCGGCGTTGCCACAAAAGTTCAAAGAAATAAATGCTAGCGGTGAGAAAAACTTCAAATTCGTAACAGTCAGGTACCATGAATAGAACAACTTAGGAAATTTCACTTCAATAAAACTTCTCGACATTTCGTGTCTTCTCGGCATCTCGTGAATGTTAATCTACTAAAAACAAAACATATTTATATTTCCTAGTTGAAGGAGGTTCTATAGGATCTAAGATATCGATATTAGCAACTTCCAATGTTAAATATGCTCTTAGAAATGCAGTAATAGGAATTCTAACGGCTATTTTTTCAATACTTCTTAACTGACATGGTTCGCATGATTGGCAAAATTATGTAAGATCTTCAAACCTACAGGGCCAGTAAAAATTAAATCTGATTCTCTCTTCTGTCTTCTTTATTCCCATGTGAGCTCCGAAAACAGATTCATGTGCTAATATTAAAACATCTTATTTTCGACTCTTTGGAAGAACTGACTACTGAAGTGAATATCCCGTTGCTTTACCCTTATGAAAAATTATGTGATTAAGTTCTACAAAATTTCCTTTTCCCCGTTTTAAATTAATTCTTTCTTCTTTAAAAGAAGGATTATTCCGAAAGGAGCAGGTCTTGCCCTAGACATCTGCTCTCGAAATTTCAATATATCACAGCGATGATCATTATCGAACATCTGTATTGGGGCTGCTACTGAATGAGTGTTGATATTGTGTCCTACCTGTTTTGCATTTTGGTTTCTTCATATCAGGAAGTAATATTTATTTCAGGCACATTTGACTCCATGTAGTCTAAACATTTCTCCGTTTCACCTTCCAATTTCGTTCTCCCATTTAATATTGTTGCGAAAAATTCGGCGGTTGCGCCTGTATGTAAGTTTTCCGGCATAGCACTAGGGTTGCCATAAAATAATGTATGGTAGGGTTGCCAGATTGGCGACTTTATCGCCCATTTGGCGACCAAATCGGCGATATCCCATGGTCCAATCAGGAAGCTTCTAGAATAACTTCCTATCGAGATATTTCTCGAAACCTGTGGAACCTAAGGAAAAACTATATAAACCCTTGCGTTTCTGAGAGCCGGCATTGCGAGAATTGTGAGAATAGCTGCTTACTGTGAGTGCTAAGCTACGCGAGAGTTTTGTGAACGGAAAGCGATCGGGATAGTGCTTTGCCGTGGAGCTACCTTTACAGTATAGCTTGACAGTGTATTGGTGATTGTTCCACGGTGTTTATTATAAGTTTAGTGTTGCCGTGAAGCTACCTTTACAGTTACAGCCTGAAGCTGTGTTGCTGATTGTTTCAGCGTATTTATTGTAGATTTTCGACGCTTTTAAAGGTAATTTTGGAACTGTGCTGTAAATAGTGATTCTTGTAAATAAATTGTGCTTTTTATTGTTCTGCATCGTGTTTTCATCGGATACTCTCAAATCCACGAACCCGTATAACGCAACAACTGGTGTCAGAAGTGGGATTTGAGAGTGAATGCCAGTCACCCGTCTACAGGAGAAAGCAATGGCGGAGGAAATGAAAGCTTTGATGGACATGTTAGCAGCTCTGAAAGCCGACATGTTAGCAGCTCTGAAAGCTGGACAAGAATAGATGAAACAAATGAAAGCCGGACAAGACGAGATAAAAGCCGGATATAATGAGATAAGAGTTGGCTATGAAGAGATGATAGCTGAGATGAAGGCCAAGCGCGAAAAGAGGAAGGTCGGCTGAGAAAAAGTACGAGAGCAACTCCAACAGATGGAAGAGGAGCTTGCAGAAGAAACTGGAGCCGTAAAAGAAGATGCGAAAGTGCCAAAATTTGCGTCTGAAGAATCAAAGGAAGGAGAAATAAGGGGAATAGCTAATCAACTGCCTGAGAAAAATCAAGAAATGATGAATGAAACATCTAACGGGGTTAAAGGAAAAGAACGAAAGCATGAAGAAATAAAAGACGGGAAAGAAGCTTTTGATTCTCAAGTGCCTGAAGTAGAGACAGAAGAAAATGAAAATGCCACTGTCGAGATCATAGAAACTGATAGTGAAGTTACGAAGTCGCAGTTAGCAAGTATTGAACCATCTGAAAATTCATGTGATTCTGAGATGGAAGAAGCTGATGTACAGCTTACGCAGAGTGATCCAGTATTGCAAGTAAATTTCCCTACTTCGCAAACTGTATGTGTGTCTTATAATGAAGATTGTGTAGACATGGACTCGATTCTAAACCAGGATACTTCTGTTTGTAAAGGATCGGATTGTATTCATGACCCTGGTGCAAACATCGGAATTGGTTCGCAGGAAACGGAGGAAAATAAGCATGTAGCAACTACTAAAATTACCAAGGTGAACTGCACACACGATGCGAATAAACTACAGAGTGGTGAACGAGCTGTTTCAGATCTTCCTGTGCACGAAAAGTCTGAAAGGACTGAATCTTCAGACTGTGGTATGAAAAACAGAAATACATCCGAGAACAACAGTGGAAAAGTATTTGACCCGGGTATTGTTCAAGAGCAGAAGCTAAGTACGATTTGGCGAATTCTAGCATCCAACAAGTAACATCTTCAACAGCATCGGAGCCAGATCCGTGGAATCATGAAAAAGTTAGAGAAGACCAGTTGGCGGATCCTAACATTAAGCCAATAATAGAGCTGAAGGAATCATCGGCTACGAAACCCAAGTGGCAGGACGTTTCCATCTTCAGTCCTATGACTAAAAGGTACTGGGCTCTCTGGGACTCACTTCACCTTCGAAATGGAGTCTTATATCGACTGTGGGAAAGCGACGATGGAACTAATAAAAGATGGCAGCTGCTGCTTCCTCAAAACCGAATACCTGATGTCCTGAAAGAAATACACAGCAGCCCAACAGGAGGGCATTTCGGCTATATGAAGACATTAAACAAAGTTCGAGAGCGCTTCTTTTGGAGTTCCGCAAGAAACGACGTTGAGAAATGGTGCCGGTCTTGCGATGCCTGCGCAGCCAAGAAAGGACCGAAGGAACGCTGTCGCGGAAAACTGCAGCGATACAAATTTGGAATGCCTTTCGAGCGCATTGCCCTTGATATACTGGGACCTCTGCCATGGACTAAAGATGGCAACAGATACATTCTAGTTGTCATGGATTATTTTACGAAGTGGCCTGAAGCATACCCAATTCCAGACCAAGAGGCTGTCACTACGGCTGAAGTCCTTTTGCAGAACTGGGTATCTAGATTTGGAACTCCCCTCCAGATTCATACCGACCAAGGCAGGAACTTCACTTCGGCTGTGTTCAAAGGACTGTGCGACTTATTGGAAATAAAGAAAACACAGACCACCCCGTTACATCCGCAGTCTGACGGCATGGTGGAGAGATTTAACCGCACAATCTTGAACCACCTATCGCTTATGGTTTCCAAGAA
>KK115910.1:44172-54898 GCA_000611955.2 Stegodyphus mimosarum | reverse complement strand
ATTGTGAGAATAGCTGCTTACTGTGAGTGCTAAGCTACGCGAGAGTTTTGTGAACGGAAAGCGATCGGGATAGTGCTTTGCCGTGAAGCTACCTTTACAGTATAGCTTGACAGTGTATTGGTGATTGTTCCACGGTGTTTATTATAAGTTTAGTGTTGCCGTGAAGCTACCTTTACAGTTACAGCCTGAAGCTGTGTTGCTGATTGTTTCAGCGTATTTATTGTAGATTTTCGACGCTTTTAAAGGTAATTTTGGAACTGTGCTGTAAATAGTGATTCTTGTAAATAAATTGTGCTTTTTATTGTTCTGCATCGTGTTTTCATCGGATACTCTCAAATCCATGAACCCGTATAACGCAACAATATGTCCATATCCGTCGAGCAAGTGTTCAAAGATCTGTACGGGTAGTGAAAAATCTACATTCAACCGATCTGTCACTGCGGCCAAAATGTTTACAGGGTGATTTAAATCGGAATCATCATCTTTTAGCGACGTAAATAACCTTATTAATTTCGCTTCTACTTCTTCGCTGAATGTAGATATCAACTTGATTTGTCCATTATCTTGATCAATTTGCGGTAAAATATTGCTGTTGGATATCGGAATCTGTGTACCTGAATCAATAATAGCATCAGTTTCTTTATTTTCAACTAGTATTTTCAAATATTGAAGCGAATGAATTTCTGCTTGTTTCTTGACTATGTAGTCTGAGTTAATATGGGCAAAAATCTCAATTTGCTATTGGTCTGCTCTCAAATTGTATATGATTTTCAATTTCGCCCTTGCTGAAAGTAAATTCTCTAAGCAAGCTCCTAGAGTCAGCAAAATGTCCTTTAAAACTACCACCTTAACTTTCTCTTTTATTTCTTTCGCCTTTACATAAAAAAGTCAATTTGCCGCCCGTTCACGTAACAAATTAAGTAAATTTTCTCTTTTACTTCATTCGTTTCATTTCGAACGCCATTTCAAATGATGTAAAAAATAAATTCCACATTTCAGGCTTGCTCGGTATCGCCAGAGTTTATGTTTTAACCCTTTTTATTTAGTTTTCTAACGAGCTAGTGTTAATCTGTCCATCCTTACCTGTGTTCGAATTCCTAGCCTCCGCTTGAATTCTAGTGATTTTTGTCTATTTGGGTTTTGTCAAAGTTTCTCTAATAGTTTCTAAATTCTAGTTTTGTTTTCTCTGTTTCCAACATCACCTCTTATTCTACTCTTGAACGTTCCCTTTCTGCCTTTAACTCTTTCCTTTCCTCTTTTTGTCGTTCTATACGCTCACTTACTATGGAACTTAAAAGTTCTTAAACAAAATTAAAACATACCAACCCTTCTCTTAAAAAGCCAGTCTCCAACTTATTTTTTCCTTCCCCTAGATGGCGCTACTTGCTTTTAAGTTTAAAGTTTAGGAGGACTACAGGTACTGCACATATATTTTATTATTTCCCACTAAAAAGTAAATTATTAGAAACTTGAAATGTATTCAATTTGCCTTAAACAACTCACAATGATTTTCACACTATGCATTCTGATTACCGTGATTTAGGTGACGAACTCAGAGTACAGCAAACACTCTCTGATATTTTATTACTATTTCTTAAATTGCTTTTTAACGTTTTCTTTCTTTACTGTTTTGGGAAGTTTGCCTAGCTTTCATGTCGCCCAGCCGGTATAGTGGCTATTGACCCTGACTACCATAACAGTGGGCACAAGTTCGAATCCCGGAGAAGGCATGGTTGTAACTGTCCGTCTCTTCATAGGAGGCAATAGTGGTCACCTATTAGATGCTTCCATAATGAAATGGCCACCACTTCCGGTCCTTTGTAAAGGCGCAAAGTTAATAGCCGTTAAAAAAAAACGCCCGGCCCTTAAAAAAAATTTAGTTTTCATCTCCTAATTCTAGTATTATATTACTGCATCTTTTATGAAACTGCAAATTAATTGATCTACTGAAATTTATCTTTGAAAATAATCTAGATGATGTTCTTAGTGAAATTACGAAACTGATAAAAGTTCTCTTGACAGTTCCCATGACTACATCAGAGGCTGAACGCTGCTTTTTAACATTCAAAAAATAGAAACTTTTCTAAGAAGCACTATTAATTCGGAAAGATTAAATGCGCTTGTAGTGCTTTCAATAAAGAAAAATTTCCTCAGTTGTCATCCAGAGATCAAGGACAAAATTATTGATCTTTTCGCGCAAATTAAAACAAGAAGAATGGATTTTATTTTTAAATGAATAGGTAAAGATTGAACTGTAACAATTAGGTTAAAGTAATTAAGAAATGTTTAATTTTTCTCTTGTAAGATTTCATGGAAGTTTCAAAAGAAATTTTTTTTATACATGTTTCTTTCCCTTTACACAGTTTTAAAACAAAGGCTAAAATTTTTTGGAACAGCACCCCCACTAATTTTAGCTACGAGCCGCCACTGAAACTGTCATATTTTATTTCCAATAACTCAGTTTGACTCTTCATCGATTAGAATTATTGTTTTCTGCATACTTTACCCAAGCAGTGCTACAGAAAAGTCTGCACTTAGAAAAAATTACTTTGAACTCCAGAAAAATCAAATATCGTCAGATAAAAAGTATTAATTAGTGCCAAACAGCTACGCAATCATCAGTGAGATATATTTTTTTTAAATCTCATAAAACTTAATAAAATCCATTAATAAAGAAGATTTGTTGTTAGTTCAGAGGCTGTTTAGCTCTTCTGACTTTCTTCTACTTATATCATGTCCTGTAGTGATAGCAGTTAGCTCTTCTAATAACATAATAATTATAATAGTGAAATTAATAGCACAAAAAAGTGCCTTTATATAGAAATAGCATTCTATGTAATGAGGTACAAATTTTCTTTTTGCACTGTTAAGCGACTGCTAATGGAACAGCAACAAAATCGGGATTTATGTTCCTATGAGAACGAAGGGCGTAGTCTTTTCTCTTGATTTATGGAAAACAAAAAAGAGAGAGAAACTAATTTAGAGAACTAGGCCATTTTATTTTTATTTTTTGGGATAGAAAATTATCGATTGATGACGTTCTTTTCCCTCATTGGTCTAAATGTATTACAGACGGTGCTTCATTTTGCTTCTGTATGAAGAGGAAATGTGTTGAGTGATAGTAAATTATTTCAACTAATTTTCGCCCACATGATTTTCACAATTTGATTGCGGTGTTTTATTCATACCCAAATGCCTTTTAATTGCAGCCAAGTGAGATAAAAACATGTTCTAAAGACTTTTCCCTAATTGGAAGTTGAATGGATAATATTAACTATATATATTCTGGTTTTCTTCAGTAATGCAGTATCTGTTGTTCTTTAACAGAATTTTCAATTTAAAAAGTACCTCTCAACATCGGCACTGTTTATGAGTACTGACAGATAACTGATGGCACCTTTTGTACAAGGAACTTTAGCCATAAACAAGAATTTATTAGCTTTACTTATTGAGTATAATGAAACGACTTACATATTATTTTTTATCTAATCGCCTGCCATTTTAATTCACGTATTCCAGCGGCCAGGAAATTTCTTTCTTCCAGAAGAATAAAGTCTTCTGACTAGATGTCAAAGCATTCTTGCACAGTGTCAAACTTGCTTTTTAATCTTGAAATTCTTTATCTTTGTATTCTTGTTCATTTTGACTCTAGTGTGAAGCTGTGCAGTCATGTTTCATCAGATGTTACTAAAGAATCTAAAACTTTGCCTCCATCCTTCTCACAATGCTGCAAAACTTATGTGCGTACAATCAATCTTTTTTTGTGTATGTTTGGGCATCGAAAGACTAGAAACACCTCTGACGCTCATCTTGCTAAAGATCCTTAACTAATGTTTCCACACTACCAAAACTTATTTTAAGTGCCTTAGAGATTTCTTTTATGGTGATTTACGCAAATTAGTGCAAAAAGAGCAATCACCTTGTCCTCATTGGCTGATCAGCATATGGCTCATTTTCACCTCTCACTCGGCCTTCTTTAAAAGATTTGTACAGAGTAAGTGTCATTTCTCAGAGTAAGTGTATATTGACACTTACTCTGAGAAATACTAAACTCCAAAGCAAGTTTTTAGGTTTTGATTAAAAATAAGGTAATGATTTGCTACGCAACATTGTTGTGAGCGTTCTGTACCGACATATTTATTGCATTAACAACTAGCACCACTCTTGGCAAGTTCAATGCATTAGCTCAATGAGTAACGATTAAATTGAACTCTTTACAGAAACGGAGCATAAAATTCCTGCTTATAGTCACATGCCTCTCGTAGCTGAGAAATTGACTTACATTTCTTATTTCCTATATGAAAAAAAATTCATATTTTAGTTTTCTTCTTCCAACCACAAGAATAAGACTAAATTAATCTCTTTCGCCATTTGAAAGTTCAAGGATGTAAAGTAATCAGGGTAGTACACACTCTTCGTAGTTTCAAGAACTCTGTGGATAACTGATAAAATGATTATTTCAAAAATAATGCTTGGTATGTTCATTACAAATGTATAAGTTCCCGTTTTGCAGCAACATGATGCCATGCTCAGGTTTTGTTAAAATATTGCAGGTTGTATCCTGTAGTTTACTATACATTTTGAGTATGGAAATTGATTGTTTCTCATATAATTTAATACACGGAGAATGGACTTCAGCTTGTTTAAGATCTTCTGTTAAAGCCGTTAGTGTTTCTTATCCTTTAAGCATAAACAAGCTTACACCAAGAGCAGTAGATTACGCTGCAAAAGAGCCTCAATTACGATATCCGGCTCATTCAACAGCTGCATTTTAGAGGTTCCCATGCAGTTAGGAGTTAAACCTGTTCAAGAATAATGCTGTCTTTATCTTTTTTAAATCAGCATAGTCTTCCTTAGTTATGAGTTCAACCTAGCTACTTTAAACCAACTGTTTCATTTAGTCTGCACTTTTACTGACCGTAAGCAAGGTATAATGTGTCACGAAAGTGATGCTTTTAATAAAGATAACTCTTTAAAATCATTACAGCATAAACATAGACAATGTTGTTGTATCATATGTTGAATTTCACTTTTCTTTTAGCAAAATTAAAAGTCTGAGAATTTAGGTTACGCAGGATACCGTCGATGGTCTCTCTCTTTTCATTTTGAATTCTGCCCTTTTTTGAATTATATTTAGTTGCATAAAAAATTATAACTCTTTCAGAAATTTCTCCAGTAAATTTTCCTTATCCTAATTGCAAATTCAGTATTAATTTACAAATTTCTAACGATATTTGCTTTTGGGGAAAAATTATGTTGACTATACGTTGAAGTAACACCATTCTAGGAAAGTGTTTTAGAAGAATACAAAGAGAGGATTTTTAGAATGTTGGCTGTTGCTCCAACACAAAAAGTCATATGTATATATACATGTGTGTGTGTGTGTGTATGTAATATTTTCGAAGCGCAGTTAAATAGATGGATTCTTAAACCAATAACTTGCAGATGTGGCCATTTTTAAACACAATTTTATTCAATGATAATTCTCATCAAATAACGTTTTCGTAGACAAGGCAAATAACTTTTGTGTACACTGTTTTTTAAAAGTGAGGCGTAGGTATCTTAGACTGAGAAGCCAAGCAACACGAAAAAGTCGGAAGAAGCTACGGAAAGGAAGATGACGTAATTACTTATGAGCGATATTTATACCTAGTGGATGCAGGAAGTACTCTAAGCTGTGATTGGTTAATTTTAGTTTTAGTTACCTTCTTCAAGCAGCGTTATGTAACATGGAAAGATCTCGATTTTGGGAGAGCAGATGAATTTAGGGGGAGAGCATAAAATCTAGAATCGTTAATTTTGAGGTCGCCAATTATTCTTAAAGCAGCCATCGTATTTTGTTATATCTTACATATATATATTATATCTATTGCAGATCATTTTCTTTTTATATCTCTTATGTTCGAAAACTTTCATCATGTAATTTTTCCTATTAAAACAGAAGACAATAATTTTCAATATTTTATTTTTGGAAGGAACATTGGTTATAAAAAGAAGTCTACTTAAGCGTATGAAAATCATATTTTCTATTTTCAGATTTAAAATTATACACACTGTTTTCAGAAACTAAAAGTATTCCATCATATTCACAACCTAATTTCTTTTGATTTTCTCTTGCAGCAGGACACGCTGTCAAGGTAAGTACTAATTGAACATTTCAAATTTACAAATATTTTTGATATAATGGAAATTAGAAAAGAAAAATTTCAAAGTCTCAAGTTATCTGACTTATCTGCAATTCATAGTAAAGTTTGGCATTTAAGTAAATCCTTTAAAATACAAGAAACTAATTGCACAAATTCTTCCTGGAAAAAAATTACTGTTCTCTTTAATCAGCAATTGTTTAATGTTATAACAGAACTGGCGACATATTATTTTAACTTCTTTAATAAGCAATCGTCTTCCAAAACATTTTCTCATGTAAATTTGTACCCCATCAGTGGCTAGTAGGTGGACCCAGGTTCAACTTCCGGTGAACGGATTTTCTGTAGGGTAGTTTTTGTGATTTAAAACATGTGTAAAATAAAGGTAAATAAAAGCTTGTTTTCCTTAAAAAGTCCTTCTTTCTTTCTATTACAGCATCCTTTTCTTTACGCAGATTACCTTCTCTCATGTGTTTGGCCCAAATCCAAATAATTCTAATTATGTACAACTATAAAACATCAATGCCCTATTTAGGTATAACTGCGAGTAACTTGGTTTGCTACTATTTTGCGAAACGAGAAATGTATTTTAATAAACTTCAAGTTGTTTTAAGATAAACTTTAAGTTGTTTTTAATAAACTTTAAGTTTTAATAAACGAGCGAACTCTAACAATACGAGTAGTTCATAAACGCTTTGACTGCTGAACTTCATATAATCTCAACTGAGCTAATTCGTCTCTCCTTCTCGGAGGAGGGATTACGATAATCATTTCGCATACTCGATCTCAGCCGGTAAGCCTACAGTCAACATCGTACGAGCGTATGCTGTTTCCTATAGCATTGTGACCACTCGTGTGCGCAAAATTGTATATCTAAGTCTTCTTTGGTAATTACACTACAATAATAGTTTCCATAAAGAAAAAATTTAAAACGGAAGGCGATAAGAAAAGATAGTTGATCTGGAAGTTAATCAGAAAATGTCCAGAAGCACGAAAGAACTCTGGAAGCTTGTGAATATCGCAGGATTTTATAACATGTCAACATAGATTATTTGAACAATAATAAAGAAAACACAAGGATGCTAGATGCAGCAAAACAGTTTCGGGTGTGTCAAAGCAGCTATATTTTGTAGAAAAATGTCTGCTCGATCGTATAAACGAAAAGCAACCGGCAGGTAAAACTGCAACCGAGAACTATATTTATGAAAACACTCCCTTGTACTCCGACTTTCCAAGTATTCTACTAGGTACCTCGACAAAAACAAACAAGGTTTTAAGCTGAGCAGAAGATTGTTTGATACATTTAAGAGGAGAAATAACATCCTCAGTATTGTGAAGCACGAAGAAGCTCCGAATTCTGTCACTGACGCAGTTGAGGAATTCACTGCTACGTTCCCTAAGTTCATGATGTTCGACTATTACCTACAGCAGCAAGTTTCTCATTGTGATTAAACGAGATTTCTTTTTGAAAAAGATGTCAAACAGAACTGCATTACAGCAGAAGGAAATGCAATGCCTTGTCACCAACTCCTAAATGATTCCTTAAGCTCTTATTAGTCCCTAATGTTAGTGGAGATTTCAAGTCTCCTATTCGTTTATCATTCTAAGAATCCACGAGACTTCAAGGAATACAAGTGAAGAATAGCAAAGTAATTTTTATGTATAAGTTCAGTGGCAAAACTTGCTCGGTTTCGAAGGAAAGAAATGCCTTTTAGAAAGAAATCTACCAGAGTTTTGATAGCTATAAATTGCTTTTCCCACAGGCCCTAAGGACGAATTACTAGAGGAATTCGAATTTATGCTCGAATTTCGTCCAAAGGCTTTCGAAACGTGTGTGAGTGTGTGTACAAATGAAAGAAATACCCTTCTGAGCGTAATATAAAATATAGAAGCTCTCACACTTTTTAAAAATTTCTTATTGCACCATGAAACAACAGCAACAAAACAAAAAACAGCGTTAAACTTATAAAACATTATTTCAAATTAGATATTTTCTTCCTTTCCTTTCTATCTAACCTTTTGTTTTATTACTATAAAATGTGAATTTATTATTATAAAACAAAGGGTTAGATAGAAATATATTTCTTCCCTTCTTCCTGCATGCCTTCGTGATGTAATTGGAAGCATACTCGATGCGTTTACGAGAGGTACAGGCTCGAATCCCGGTGAGGGCATTGCACATTTTTCATAACTCCCACTTCAAATTAAAGTAATGAATGTACAGTGGCACCCGAACTAAAAGTTGGTGGATGATGATTCTTCACCATCAGGGTTTGGCGACTGGGTCTCTTAATCTCCAGTAGCGTTTTAAAAGGAGAGTATGTAAGGTATTTTTCCCTCCTTTCTGCATACGTTTGCGGTGTAACGGTAGCACACTCGGCGCGAATTCGAGAGGTCCATTTTCGAGTTCCGGCGAGGGCATTGCTCATTTTTCACGTCTCCAAAATCAAAAAGTCCTAATGACTCTACAGGCTTCTAGTAAAACCGCACAGAAAGAAAAGATTTCAGTGGGACACCAGACAGTAATGTTTCCGTTATTTAGCCACTATTCTGTTCAGAGATAAATTTGGTTTTTTGCATTTTACATTAGGAATTTTTTATGTAAATGTTTTTGGATTTTGCAACGAATCGTCTGAACTTCTATTATTTCTTATGAGAAAATTTGCTTTGATATGAGAATGTTTTGAATTGCAAACGCGTTTCCGGAACGAATTATACTCGCAAACTAAAGTAACACCATGTTTATAGTTTTTGCAATAGCTAGCAATGTATTATAATGTTATGTTTTTTATGTTTTCTGTTTTTTTCAGTGGAATGCTACACATGTAGTGTTGATTTTCGATCACAGAAATTCGAACTTGACAATACATGCTTGTTTCCCAAAGAAAATGACAATAAAGAGAAAACGAGGTGCAGTGATGCATCAAAGTTTTGTAAGGTAAGTTGAAAAATTGTTGTGCTGTAGCTGTAGTAGAAGAAAAGTGAAAAAATATATATATATTAAAACTTTTAATGCACGTCAACATTCTAGTATTGAACGAATGATTATTATTATCTTCACAAACATAACTCTAAATATGAGAAACCATCTAGACCCTGGGCTCTGAATGGGTACGCGTCAGTACGTTAAGTTGTAGAATTAAAAAGTGATCTTTGAGAAATATCACAAAATCGAAGTTGCTGCTTTACTGACTTTTCCCTCTTCTTACATAGTAGAAGCAGGTTTTAATCAAGTCATTAATTTATTACGAAAAATATGAATATTTTTTAATTAGGTGGTTTAAGAATGAATTTAAAAACATTTTTATGTGAAATATCGAAAACATTTGTTTCAGTACATCAAGCGCAGACATCTCATTAATTAAAATCGAACTTTTGTACAATTAGATCAGGTAATTCTTTTCTGAATATTTGTTTATGTTTGTAATATTAAAAACAATAATAATTTAAAAAGATCCAATACAAACCAAATAAACTATTTTTTTTCATACTCTTAGCTACTAATTATTATCTTTAAGCTATTTACGTGAAATTATTTGTTTTATGATTATGTTGCACATTGTGTATTATAGGGGAAAAATGTAATGCGGTCGATGAAAAAAGCCACTCTTTAAAAAAGGGTCGATGTAAGAAAAAAGGTTAAAAATTTGTCAACTAGAATAATCAATGCAAACATGTCCTCATATATATATATTTTATTAAGCATACAATCAGCTCTTCAAATATTGAACGATGTATTGTCTATAATACAAAAAGCGACACACTACGAAGAAGTTCTAAGAATGGAACGAAAATCTGTAGATGTGATGAACATATATTGAAAACGAAAAGAAATGAATGTTTTATTCAGGACTAGCGAAAGTACCCGATACCAGTTAAGTTAGACTGAGAGTAATTCATCCAGCAACACAGAGAGAAGAGTACCGCTGTAATCCTTCTCTAATAACGATGCAAAAAAATACGATTTATAGTCATACATTTTTCAGTCTGTGCGATATGGAACCCACATAAATAATTTCGATAAAAAAAATAAGCTAATTCTCTCTCATTATATCAGCAACAATGACAAGCAGTTTTTAATGATTTCCGTCTTCCTAATCAAATGGGCGTAAAACCTCAAGTTCCATCCAATCTTTCACCTATATTCAATTTTTGTCTCTTAAATGTTGTAAAACATTTATCATAATTCATCAGGAATCAATAACGCGAACAACCAAACACACAAATAGACATTCTTCTTTATATATATAGATTTTGCAAAAATTTAACCGCTATCGAATGCAATTTAGCAATGTTTTTGGCGTGACCTATATACATAAGAACAGAATAAAGGACTGTTTTTTCCCAAACGAATTATAAAACTGATTTAAAATGGATCCAGAAGAGATTTTTCCGTAGCGTCTGTACGTACGTATATATGTAAGTCTCTCGCATAACTCAAAAACGAGTAGTCTCAGAAGGTTTTAATTTTGTACATAGGACTGCTATAATATGTAGTTGTGAACCTCCCTTTTTGGTTGCAATCGACTGTACCAAAAGTATATAAGTATTATATATATCCACTCTGTTACTCGGCTCAGTGA
>KK115910.1:0-43837 GCA_000611955.2 Stegodyphus mimosarum | reverse complement strand
TTCGAATGTACCATAGCTTCTACATTCTTACTTGCTAATAAATATATATATATATATATATATATACACTCCCTATGTTACTCGGCTCCGTGAACCCAGATTTTTTTTATTCTTATTTGTTGGTAAATTGTGCACTTTATGCTTAAAAATGATTGAATTATGTTGCTCTCATTTTCCCGTCTTATGTGCCTTTAGTTAATATGCCTTTAGTTAATCTTCGTGCATACGTACGTACGTACGAATGTAGGTGTACTTAGGAATAACTCAGGAACGAGTAGTAGTAGAACTTTGAAATTTTGTGTATAGGACTGATATAACATGTAATTGTGCACCTCCCTTTTTGGTTGCAAAAGGCCATACCAAAAGTATATATATTTATACATATATACCACAATCTGCATGCAATAGTTATAGAATTATCGACAATTTAAAAGTTGTTTAAGTGCGGCTAAGCCTAATTTTTTTACTATAGCAACCATATTTATTTACATTTTAAACTTAACAGAATAGTGAATTAAGTCTTTCTGCACCTTAAATGTCTTTTTGCCAAGTGGGACCAAAAGAAAACTTTTAGTTTTGTGCACTGAAAAATCTGCCTTCTTGCCCGCTGGCCGAATTGCTTATTTTTGCCTAGAAACAGTATTGTTGTTACATATGATTTTATTGAAAAGATCTATCCAAACATTTAAAACAGCTCAAGTATCACATAAGAACAATGATATATAATAAAAAATAAACATTTAAATTAAGAACCAGAACAAATGAACATGGGAACAAAAGTAAAAAGTTAAAAATGAAAATTTATAAACAACAATAAAGGAACATAAGAGATGTAGTCTCTACAAGGAGTTCATGAAAATTCTGGCATTCCGATATAGCTTGCTTATCTTGTAGGGTATTTCTTCGTCTTCTTAACATGCCTTTGTGGTATAGTGGTCAGCGCACTCGACGCTTATTCGAGAAGTCCGTGGTTCAAGTCCCGTGAGGGCATTGCTCATTTCTCATCTCGTGCTTCCAAAAAATCCTAATGACTCACCCACTGACAATCTCACCACGTTTCTGAGACTCTTTACCTAGTTCTGGGCATATAAGAAGATGCTCTGCGTCCATGATGCCCGAATTAAAAATTTGGTATATACTAGATGGAATGATGCGAATTTCATTAAGATGATGTACCACGCAATCTTAGCCATCTTGCAGTATGAAGTTTGCCACAGCCTGTTTACGGGGTTTTTGACAAAACTTATACAAGTGTCTTGAATGTTAGTCCAGGATTTGCTTGTTGATTTGCCGTCGATACCTATATGTGAAGGGATGCATTGAAAAACAATTGTTTTGTTGTATTTACAAAGAAAGTTCAAGGTTCTGAGTATTTGTGTCATGATTTACAACTACAGCCTGAATGGCTGCTTTGGAATCAACTAGTAAAAATTGCTTTAGAGAAACAATCGATCTTTATCTTGACGTTTTCTAGAGCTAGTGAGATTGCAAGGATTCTCTGCATCAAAATTCGACACGAAGTGTCCCACAGGAGTACATCGAGAAAACAGTTTTCTGTATACACCAACCCCAGTGTTGTCTTGCATTTTAGAACCATCAGTGTATATTCTAGTCCATTCAGGTTCAGGGTATTGTTTTTGCAACATACATAATGTGTTTGCTTCTAATATTGTATCAGCAATGTTTTTCTTTCCCAAGTCATTAATATTTAGCTGGTATTCGATATCAATATGTTCAAGGGGATTAACTATGACCTTGTTACAATTCATTGGTTTGTTTTCATCTATTTGTTGTAATAATTTCTCACAAGCCTGTAGGGGAGACATTTGGGAACGAATGTACCAACTGCTTGTTTCTTAATTTGAGTAGCAATTGATGAGTTGGAAGTACAGCTTTGCAGAGCTGTAATCGGGGTAGTTTTCACGGCTCCCGTGATAATCCGAAGAACTTTGCTTGACTCTTTCCAAAGAGTCAGTCTTCCCTTGTGTGGTAGAGATTAACACCTCACTTCCATATTTGAAAATAGGTTTAATATAGTTGTTGTAAGTTTTATTGAGGGTAGTCTGTGAGCTTTCCCATTTGGTACCGGCTAAGCTTTTCAATACTGAGGTTCTCTTCTCTACTTTTTCTACAACAGTATTCACATGATTAGTAAAGTTTAATTTGTTGTACAGCACTACATCTAGTATGTGGTACTAGTGCTTTTTTGAAGAGTAGCGTTGTGCATTTTTAATTCAAAGTCTGTATTCACGTGTCTTCGAGAGAAGAACTGGTAAACTGTTTTGGTTTTATTCATAATCCTATTGTTTTCTTTGTTCAGGTCTGCAGGACTTCAAGTGCATCATTCATTATAATTTCAAGTTTTTTTTTGGTCTTCATATTTTCTGGAATTTTCTGCTTCTGTCCAAATAGCGATATCATCTGCGAAGATAAGACATTAATATCTTTAATGCTTTTTAACTTGGTTACCAAATCCTTTATATAAATGTTAAGGAGGGTGCAGCTGCTTACTATCCTCTTCTGAGGTATACCTAATTTACTTTGTTTGGAATTTGATTCCTGCTCGTTCCATCTGGCCTCCGCCCATCTTTGAGATAAAAACTTTTTGTACCGGTTATACATTTTTCCACCAATTGCATAAACTTGAAGTTTGTTTAGGAGTTCCTTTCTCTATATTGTGTCGTAGGCTTCCTGGAAATCAACAAAAAACAGCCAAAGACCTTCTTCCCGAATTGAAACCGGTTTTAATTTTGTGAGCCAATTTCAAAATTGAATTAGTAGTCGACATGTCTTTCCTGAAACCAGTCTGTTGTTCTGCCAGAATCTCGTTTGATTCCAGGTAAAACCTTAGTCTGGCAGTTGTTATTCTTTCAAACGTCTTGACTGTAACGAAAGTC
Organism: Stegodyphus mimosarum; assembly: GCA_000611955.2. NCBI lineage: Eukaryota > Metazoa > Arthropoda > Arachnida > Araneae > Eresidae > Stegodyphus > Stegodyphus mimosarum. The sequence continues at coordinate 40,940 of KK115910.1, read as the reverse complement.
AATGAGATTGGTTGGTACGATTTTATATCTTCAGGTGGTTTTCTTGGCTTTAAAATCGGAATAACCTTTGCCTTCCGCCAGTTCGTTGGGAGACTGAGTTTGCATTCCAGAGCTTATTGTAAATCATTAAATGGAAATTCCTTGCAGATTGTCCCAAACGTGTCATGAATTCTGGGATTATATTATCTGGTCCTGGTTGTTTACCATTTTGAATGTCTTTGATAGCCTTATTCAATTCCTCCTTCGAGAACTCCTCTGTAAAACGTTTGTCTACGTTCCCTTGGTTCAGTACTTCTTTAGTGTTTTTGGCATGTCTTTTCCTGTCTCACTGAGTATGTACCGTTAAAGATACACTGCTGGCCACCCAAATTGCAACACCAAGAAAAACAAGAGATATCACAGCAAAATTTATTTAGTAGATAACATGTTGACCAAGTATCAAATGATTAAATTTATAGACTTCTGTGAAGTGTGGTTCCTTCTAGAATCAGTAGCCAGAGTAGCCGCCATTGTTGGAGATCACCGCTGCCACACGGCTCGACATTGATTCAAAGAGACTTTGGATGTGTTCTTGGGGTACAGCAGACCAAGCAGCTTCCACACGTTGACAAAGTTGACCTGGTGTGGCAGCTCGGGATGTAATCTGGGTCAATCGTTCAGCAACCATGGACCGCATGTTTTCTATCGGCGAAAGATCCGGAGAGCGAGCCGGCCAGGGAAGCAATTCAATCTGGTGATTGACGAAGAACCCTTGCACAATGCGTGCCACGTGTGGTCGCGCATTATCCTGTTGAAATATGGTTGTGGGCAAGCCCTGAAGGTAAGGAAGGACAACTGGCTCCAGCACCTCGGAGATGTAGCGCTGGCTGTTTAAAGTACCGGCAATGCGTACTAGAGGAGTGCGAAACTGATATCCAATACCGCCCCATGCCATAATACTCGGTGCAGGATCAGTGTGGCGGTGCATAACGCAGCTGTTCAGCATCCTCTCGCCACGGTGTTTCCAGGCTCGAATCCGACCATCGTGGTGTTGCAGACAGAAGCGTGACTGGTCAGTAAAGACAATTTCATTCCATTCTGCCGTCTACATCCTTCTTTCATCGCACCATTGGTGGCGGAGACGTCTGTGGTTCTGCGTCAAGGGTAGACTAAGCAATGGACGTCTTGCGGAGAGACCACTTTGCTGTAAACGGCGTCGAATGGTACGCGCAGACACTAGATGATGCGTTACAGTCTGACTGTGCTGTGCTGTAGTTCGTGATGTGACTGAGCGATCCGTCACTGCATGCGCACAATGTTCTGTCATCACGTAAAGTGGTACACTGAGGTGGATGCGATCGAACACGTCGGTCCGTCGTACCCTCCTGCATCCAACGGTCACATATCCGCATTACAGTCACTTGGTTTCGTCCAACAAGACTACCGATTTCCCTGAAAGATAACCCATACTCTCGGTAGGCAACTATCCTTCCTCTGCCGAACTCGGATACTTGATCAAACGATGATCGCTGTTTACTACGAGGCATAATTGATCGTTTTTTTTTTTTTTAAACTACAAGAAAAACACAATTGCCGAACTTAAATCGTCAAAAACTCCAATCCTTAAATAGCATGAAGTGGCGCCACAGGCGCGCGTGATGTGCGTCTGCGCTGAAATTCTAATAATTTGCATATCTCACCTCCACTAATGCATGTTGTAAATTTCATGCTATTTGCATGCTTCCTTCAGAGTGTTGCATTTACGGTGGCCAGCAGTGTATTATGCCCACATAAATGCTGAAGTATGCACCTCTATAACATCAGTCAAGTATTTGTTCAAGTAATGCCTACCAGAGCCACTATGCAGTTAAAGTTGTCTGGAAGAATCTGGAGATAGATGTGCTTCTTAAATGCAAGATATGTGTATGCCCGTGAAACAGTGTGGAGGCTGTTTGGAAAGAGAATTCATTTAAACTCATACTCCATCATGCGATTACCTTTTCATTTGGAAAACCTACCACCTGTATATTTTGCTGAATTAGAAGAAAAGAATGCAGAGGGCTATTGAGAAAAATACTATGCTTATTGGAAAGTTTAAGCTTAAGAAGACATTTCCTGAAGCGAATCATTACCTATATACTGAAATTCCTAAGCATTTCACTTAAAGGAATTATGCCTGGCAGAGATGAGTTAGAACTGGAGATTACACCATTTCAAGAATGTATTCTGTTATCTCAAACGATATTGAACGTTTTCATCTGAGGTTGCTGCTGTTTCATGTTACAGTTTTGCTTACTTGGTATGGAGGGTATGGAGCATTCAACATTTAAGGAAGCCTGCCGTACAAGAAGTCGCTTGCAAACCGATGAAGAATGGAAAATTATTTCTCGGAAGCATCAGCTTGTTTAATGCCATCTCAGCTAAGACAACTTTTCTGCTTCATCTGTGTTTTTTTAACCCTAAGCAGCCCAATGCTCTGTAGAATGAATTTAAAGAGCCTCTCTCTGAAGATTTTGTAAGATCTTACTCTTCGGAAGATAGTTTCAGCCTTGTACTGAGAATTACAGAAGACCAATTACAAGTGTGCAGCGTTTCGTTGTCTGCTGTTGGTCTACTTCAGTCAGCATTGAATGATGCCGTTTCTCTCGATGTCCAGTATGAAAATGAACAAGTCCAAATGTTGAACCAGATGTTGAATCCTGAACAGAAATTTATTTACTACTCAGTTTTGGAAGATGTACAAGATGAGAATCCTCACATACCGAAGATAGTTTTTGTTAATGCGTTTCCTGGAGCTGAAAAAACTTTTTTTTCAAGACGATTCTTTATGCTGTGCGGAGGCCATGTAACTGTTTCCATTGCGTGGATGGGCATTGCTGCTGTGCTGCTGACTGACGAAAGAACAGTGCACTCTACTTTCAAGTTACCTGCCCACTTTTGAAACATCCTACAGGCCGTGTTAGACGAAATAGTGCCGAAGGAAGTCACTTGAAAACTGCAAAACTTCTATTGTATGAATGCGCCATGACGCCTCATTACGCTTTGGAAACATTTGATAGATTACTAAGAAACTTAACAGGGCAGGATGTTTCTTCTGGTGATAAAACTTTAGTTTTAGGAGGCAGGTGGAGACAAACATTGCTGTTACATACGGAAACCGAACTTCTTCAGTCAAGAGCTGCCTCAGGAATTCCTTTTTTGAGGCTATATTTCAGGCAGTGCATATGATTGCGTCCAGAAGAATTGCAGTTTTCAGTATGGCTTCTGCAAATGGAAGATGGTCTTCTTAAAAATGATAGTGGCTTGGAAGAAGACATTATTGGAATTTCACCTTTGTGCTCAACATATCAATAGTAGAAGAATTATCTGGTTGCATCAATGATTTCTACTTACAAGACTTGACCACTAAAGCAATTTTATGTCCAAAAAATGAAGCTCTGAAACTTAATGAAGAAATTCTCTCCAGATTTCTAAGTCAAGTTTTCGCATACTACAGAGCTGACTCGGTCATTTGTGATGATGAAGAACAAGACATGTGTCAGCTAGATTTCATTCACAATTTGACGCCTTCTGAAATGCCACCTCATTGTCTGAATTTGAAATTTGTACTAGTTATGCTTCTACGAAATCTAAATTTTATCTGTGGGACTCTGCAATGGAACAAGGCTCATTGTGAAGAGAATTAAGAGAAACATTTTAGATTATGAAGTCATCTCTGGACGGAATGCTGAATCAAGAATTCTCATTTCACGTACTGAACTTTCGTCTTCAGATTCAAACCTTCCTTTTCAGCTTAAGAGGAGACAGTTTCCTATCAGCTTGCATTTTGTATGACTATTAATAAGACATTGAAGAAAACTGGAATTTATTTACCGCAACCACTTTTCAATCACGGAATGCTTTACGTAGCTTTTTCAAGATTTTCGTCTGTGAGAAATATTCGTGTTTTACAGAAAGACACCAAGAAGCAAGGCATTTGATATCCAAGTGTTCTAAAGTATTCACACAAAATATTGTTTACAGAGAGGTTCTTCAGTAAGTACGACTACGATAAAGCTGAAGTCAGTCAAGCTAACGGTAAAGCCAAAATATTGAGATTTTTTTTCAAGACAACGTGAAGGGAATAAAGCCAACATATTTGACAACAATTTGAGAATTTTGCTAGACTAAGTTAAACTGAAGCGAGTGAAATCAAGATGAAGCTGAAATAGTTTGATAATACAAAACTTAGTTCATTCATATTAAAAAAATTAAGGGTATATAGAACTAATTTCATTTATATTGAAATTTTTTATACACTTTCTTTTCAGGTGTACACAGAACTTATAAATATTGCTTTGAACGCAGCCCGCTCATCTGTCGGGCTTGCACGCTATTAAAATCTCTTCTCGTCTGTCTGTTTGTTTGTTTGTAACATTATCTCCTCTGGAACGGCGGGGAATTGAGTTTCTAGAGTAATACTTGCGGATGTCAAAAATTCATGGGAAGACATTTTGACCATTCTCATCTTCGACTTCCATCAGTTGCGACATTAAATAAAAACTCTGAAAACACTAATTTTTGCACCCTACCGATTGCCTTTTTCACTGAACCTCACTGTTATTCGGCGTCTTGCGTTGAAGCATGTATGAGGTGGAATTTTAAATTATTTATTTTCTTTAAATATGATACAGGACAATAATATCTGGTGGCAACAATTTGAAAAGTGATTCAGAGTTTTAATGTTTTCGAAGCAAAATGCCAAAACGAAATTAATAGCCATTCTGGGCTAACTCCCTTTGGGCCAAAAATCATTTCTACTGATCTCTTTGAATTTTGAAAATAAATCGTATGCTAATAAACAATAATCTCCCGATAATTCAAAGAGCATACACGCTTTTTGGGACAGACTGTATTTTTAATTTCATTATGAACATGTTTTCATTAATTTAAAAACATTCATATTTCTTCCTTTAAATTCGTAATTAAACAAGTGATTCAAAATTTCACATTCCCAGTATGATTAATTAACTGCTGGAGGACCAAAAAGATCTGCAATGGGGACCAGTCGTTGTGCAGCCCTGAAATTGAGTGTCTTTTCTTATAATGGGGATGATCTCATGAGGCCCTCTATGTTCTAGAGCAGTGATCTCAAAACCAAATTTCACGCGGACGGGAAGCACGATCTGAAAGCAGCTGATGAATCAAATGACAAATGAACAAAATGAACAGTTAACTAAATGTAAAATATATTTTAATAAGATAAAATACTTTTAACTCAATCTTAAATTATATTTACTAATATTTATTAAAGCATGCCTAAGCACTAATAATAATTGCGCAAAGAAAAATTCAAACTTATACTTATTTTCTGTATATATAAAGGTTGGTATATGTAAGAAATTTTTGTTAGTTATCCTTTGTAATTTAAACTTATTACATTACTTAATTATTACATTTTCAGATTGATCTTAATTTTAAAAGTATCTAATATACTGAACAACAAATATTTTGAACAAATTATGAAAACTGCTCACGTATAAATGCATTCGCAAACAAAGTCAATATTTTCATCACCAAAATTTGTTACTGAATATATTTATCTTTTGCCAAGTACGAATAAAAGTTTATCAACTTTGTATCTTCAAATCTTTGAATAAGATTTATATTGCATTTTTAAATAAATTAGCTGCATTTCTAGATTTTCTGAGCTGGTATTCACTTTTTTGACACTGAATATAATGCACTCCAAATCATGAAAATCTTTAACTTTTTCTTCAAATACTTGTTATAATAATATTAAGAAAAATGCATTCGCGGGCCATATAAAATTGTTAGAAACACAAGACCAATTTCTTTGCGGATAAATTTTAATTCCTGAGATTTTCGAGTCTGGTTTCATATCCCCACTCTAGGTACCAAAGTTCTTTAGAGGCAGATTTACATTTTTCTACAATCACTTTTAAACCTACTTCCTTTTGAAATGCAAAAACTTCGTGCAAATCCTTAATGTGCTCATCAGTTGTATTGTCCCTGACTATTGTGTAGTCTAAATATAGGAATGTTGATATGCGATGTACTAGCCTTTAGATTACGTCCACTGCACTTTGAAATGTAACAGAGTCCCACATCGTCCAAATTGCATTCTAAGGAAGACATAAACCCCTGATTTAATACAGTAATAAATGCCGTTTTTGACACGTTCTCAGGTTTAACACATATCTGTAAAGAACCCAGATGAGAGATCTAGCGTGGTCATATATTTTGTGGATTTAATTTTCGTAATTATCTCCTCAGTTATTGTTAAGGGGTAAATCGGATATTTTGTTATACTGTTTAATTTTCTGTAATCCATGGGAATCGCTGTACATTAAAATCGCGTGAGAAATCTTATTCCTGCAAAGTGCTATAGAATTAGCATAGGGATTACTCGTTCTGTTTTTTAGCATATCCGCAATATGCTTTCTATGATCTCCTCCTTTATTATATAGGAGTAGGGTTTTCTTCTACATGGGGGATTACTTTCCACTTCAATCGAATGACTCACCGTATGCGTTAACCCTTCAGATTAAACAAATCTGAAAAATTTACTAAATGCTCCAATTTTACTTTTTCTTCTGGGAACAAATCCTTCAAGCCCAAAGCTAGAATCTGTGCTTTTTCTCCTCCGACCTTTTCATATCCAACTATACCGAGTTATCCTGAAATCCATTAGCTCACCATTTGATTTTAAGGAATCCAACTCCAAAATCACACTTAACTGTAAATTTCTTATAACAAAAACAACAACAAAAGATTTAAAAAAAAACACTTTGTGCTGCGCATTCTTAAATTGCCCGTCCAAAGTCAATCCCCTATGCATTCACAGTGTTTTTATTACGCTGTTATGACCTTAGTTCCTGCAACGTCAAGTAACCTGTATTTTTCTAATTTTTTTTTTTAAACTTTTCCGCTAAAGAGGTATTTTGAACCCCTATGTTTAATACAGGATCTGGCAGGATTCCGTTTAAGACGATCTGGATATCTGAAAATGAAATTTTTTCATTTGTTCCGTATTTAATTGAATCTGTGAGGATTAACTTTTCATATGGGTGACTATCCTCTCTGACATCATCACTCTTATTTAATTGAAAGGTTTCTGCTGATCAACGCCCACTTTCCTTCAAAGTTCAGATCTTTCTCATTTCCCAGAAACTTGGTTACTACGTCTTTAAAGGCTTCTTTTCCTGCAACTTCCATTTGTTAATCAAAATTATCATTTTTGAAAAGATTTCTAATCTCAGAACCAGGAAAGACACTCTCTTTTAGTTCGGCGCTTGTTAAGGCTGTAAATTTGTCCTAGATATATTTAAAATAATGGCCTTCTTTTGGTAAGGCTTCATCAAGCCTAACTTGGTATGCAAATGTGGAAGAACTATTCACATCTATGAGAGTTTTCCGAAGCACAACTTTGGTTACATGTTCTAATGAAGCCCTTTTTTCTTTCCCAGCTATCCCATTCGCACCAAAAAAAAAAAAAAAAAATAAAAAAAAAAAGGAAACATTGTGTACGCTCCTTGTTGTTATAGGATCATCGATTTTCAGATCGCTGTAATTAAATACGATGATCACCGTATTTAATTTTAACGAGAATGAATTCCAAATCTTCGTAATGCTCGTTCAGGTACAACATTTAAAAAAACAGACAGAATGTCCGATGAGTATTGATGCCTATTGTAAAGAAGGATAAATTAAGGTTTCTTTTGGACAACTCTATGTTCAGTCTCCAGTCGGTTCTTTCAAATGGTATGTTAAATTGGTTCAAAAGTCCACGTACATCAAAGCAGACGACAAAGTTTTTTTTTCGCTTCTAAAAAATATGTAAGAAAATTCTCTCTGTATCTGAATCAAGAACATGAAGTGGCAGCTGCTAGCAAGTTATTCTCTTTAAGCCTCGAACCTTCAATTCTGAAATTTCTTTGGTCACATGCAAGTCCGAAACCAAATCGTTTAGAAGCTCTGATGATTAAGTATCGCCAGGTTCGAACTCCTCGAGTTATTTTCGCTTGAATCACTAGCGGAACCGTCTATTTCAAATACATTTCTTGGTAGAATTAGCAGTGGTACGCCTGGATTATGAGAAACTGAGCATAAAGCGGATGGCGCATTCGGATAGACGATTCTTCTGTTATCCTTCATACTGAAACCATGAACATGAGTAGAATAAAACTAACAATCATTGCTGTGATTTCGTGACTCTCTCCACAAGAGAGGAATTCCAAATCTGAACATTTCTTGTTCAGCCTTTGACCTCCGTTCCTTCAAAATGCGTACCAAATGTAGTGCGGTAAAGTTTTGTTTTGATCCTCCTGTTTTCACACCAAAATACGCAAGGTACACATTTCAAACGGAATTTGTTATATTTATTTTTTGCCTTTCCAATATTAACTTAATACAAATGTAACAAAAAGAATATGCAGACTTTTCACCTTCTCTAGAAGCCATTTAGAAAACGGAAAATATGCTTTATGGCATAAAATAAAATTTTTCATCAACAAAAACGCTTTATTTATTATGCTATGTAGAATCATTATCTAATTTTTCTAGGGAGTAATAACACGCATCAATGGAGTGTTTGTCCAGTTACAAAGAACGTGTGAATCTACCTGTGAAGTGACTTGTACAGATAAAGGTTTTGGGATTGATACTAGTGAATGTACATACTGCTGTAATACCAGTGCAGTCTGCGGTATGGCTGGATACAAATCAGCTGGAACTATGAAAGACAGAGAATTAACTATTTTATATTACTATTGTATACTGCTGGCATTTTACATTTATAAACTGTAGTTATGTATATCCTAACTATATATACATTTAAAATAAAATTTGTATATTTCTTTTGTTCTTTTTTAATTCATTTCATACACTCTCTTCAAAGAAAATTCAGTGCCATGAAAATAAATGTTTCATTTGAGACAAAACTAGACACACAAATAACGAAATACATTTTGGATGGGTAGCTTAATTTTGAAATGCTATACTTGTCATGTGGTTGAATGTATATGGAGATAAATAAGTAAATCAGTATTAATTCTGGATAATACAATCGTTAGTAGTAAGTGCTCGACATCCTTTCCTGGAATATTGTACACCATGAGCTATTATTCAAAATTTCTAGCTCATTCTAATTTCAAGCGTGTTGAATAACTTTTACATACTGTCTCATAGATTCTCGATTGCTGAGAAGCTTGCTGTTTGTACTCCCCAAGGAAATGTCCGGATACTTTGTAGATGATGCCTCCTGATAGGGTGCACGTATAACCATGTGTTATTCTATTGACAAATAGCACCTGGGTAAATCCAGTAACATACTGCGTGCCATCACTATATCCGATATGCATGTTAGAAATGACTAATTATTGATGTGAAACGCCCTCCATACCACACGAGCTGCATGACATTCAATATGGCAAAAGGATTGGTCTGAATGCCTTCAGACTAATTCAGTTATTATTATGGCTCAGAAAAAATCGAGATGAACTACTATACAATCTGACGCTGAGGTAGATTAGGTAAGAAATCACAGCAAAACATTCGCGAAGAAAGTATAGTATTAGTAGCATTCTTCGACGTTGCCAACTCATCAGACATTGTCTGTTCTAATGTTGAAGTATCAAAATATCGCTAAATATCCCATTGCATGCTGCCAGTTATGACTAAGGAAACACTACTGCATATTATAAAATCTGCCAGTATATATGCTCTCCTATTAATGCTGGCTTATATGAAGAGTTTCAACTTTCTTTCATTTATTGTCTCCAAATCTTAGTTGTCCCGCCACATGGAATTTCTGCTTCAAAGAATGCAAGGATCTTTGGCGCAGTTTGCCGTGAAACAACTGAATGTTTCATTGTGAAGGTGCCAAACCGATCCATGAGCATTATATTAGAAGAAATTAAGGAAAATATCGAAAACGAAACTATATTCCGGTTCGTGGAAATAATACTGCACTGAAAAAACTGGAAGATGAAAGTTTCAAACATTTCAGAGTGAACCATAAATACAATTTTGTCGATCCGAAAACTAGAAACCTGACACAAAAAATAAAAGACTGCGGGGTAGCATCAAACGGCGAAATAAGAAACACAGAGGAACGACACGTCATCATCTAGAAAGTTATCTCGCGGAATTTATACGGTGAAGGGAAACGAAAGACCCATTTGAAAAAAGAAATAAATAAATAAAAAAAAAATATAAAAAAAAAAATCTGAAATGTTTCAGATTTTAAACTACGTTCAAAGGGACGTTTATTTAACATTTTGTGTGTTACCTTTATTTGTTAAATACCATGTTCTTCGCACTTAAACCATAAAATTCAGTTCAACAGCAATATAGCAAAATAATTTTAAATTGAGCATATCTTTAGAAATTTCGGTACACGCTCTCACGTGCTGGAGATAAAAATGTTTTTCTGTACAACGTTGGTATTGCTGGCTTTGAAATCTTTGAGTTTGTTAATGAAAAATTCGTTAAAGTTTTAGAGAATATTGTTACGAATTTCACATTTATTTGGCTATTTATTTAGAACTGTAATTAAAATTCCTTTTTATTTTCCCGTGCAACGCACGCAGACGATTTTTGAAGAGAAAGCTACGTCAAAAAAAAAAAAAAAAAACATGCATACATTTATGCAGATTTTTCATTTTTTAAAATTTAATGCAGAGCGATAACATTTAGTGGCAACAATTTGAAAAGTGATACGCCGTTTTTGTGTTTCCGACGCAAAATCGCAAAACGAAAGTAATAGCCCTTCGGGACTAAATCCCTTTGGAATAATAAAGGATATTAAAATGTTTATGCCTAAAAAGTAAAAAAATCTTAGAACTAACATTAACAATTTTTTATGTGTATAATGTGTGTTGCCATCAATAAAGTCTGCTTGGCAAGATTTGCAGCATTATTGACATTTTTTATGAGTATACTGTGTGTCGTCGCCAGTAAAGGTCTGCCTGGCGAGAATTGTGCTGGCGAAATGAAAAGTACCCTCAAAAGTTAACCTAAAAGACTAACATTTTATTTTCCTTCTCACAGAGCTTAAATTGCGGCGAAACCCACCTCCGGTTCTTCTCACATACTTGCTAATCTACGAAACTCAAAAAATCGGCAGAATTTTTTTTTAGAAATCGGGAGATTTATTTTCAACGACAAAAAGACTTTTAAATGACAAAAATATATTTTTTAATAATGAATTAACTTCAAATCGTAACTAGTTAATATCTGAAAGTTCAGTTACTAATTCTTAAATGCAAACACTACATTCTGTATTAATAACTTTTTGGTCCTTGTGTATTTTTGTATGAACATGTTTGAGAACATCTGCCCTTCCATCGTGCGAAATCGAAAAATTGCAATGACAAACGGTACACATGGCAAATGCATTCCATTTCCTTGAGGAAATATTAGAAGGAAAGTCATCTGTGTACGATTTTTGAAAAGTACATGAGTATTTTACCTCGCAGACGAAATATCTTTCTTTTTTTCTAATACGAAATATCTTAATTTCTTAAACTATTTCTCTAAAGCACGTACGTTCACACAGCTTGCTTTGTGCTGATTGGCTAATATGTGCCAGATGACACGCAATGACACTCGATGTTCATTGGAGAAATGGAACACTGTTTTCGGACACATGGACACGTGCTCTCACTCACAAAGCAGAAGCGCGCCATAATTTCTCACTGATGAAACTACTTTGGTTTTCTATCCAGTCTAGAGAAAAACAAGGTGCTTTCAGACACCCCCAAAAAATTTGGGGGTGTCTGAAAGCACCTTGTTTTGGGGGTTGTAAATAACGGAGTATTAAGCCAAGATACAAAAGAATTGTGAGAAATTTTAAGAATAAGAGAAAGTCGGGAGAAATACATTGTAAATCGGGTTGGCGGGAGAACGGTCTGAAATCGAGACAGATAGCAACTCTGTTCTCAGTTTTCGAGATAAATTATAATTTCAGCCGGAGCTTCTTTTATGTAAGTTAACCATGATTTTAGTAGATAAATTTTGTTTTAACAGCAAACATGCCTTAAAAATAAATTCTAACTTCTTAATGCAGGCCTGTCTTTCCCTCGCACTCAAGCCTTGCACAGAGGTTGAGACTTTTAAGGAAAGAAAAGCCCCCAATCGTATGTAAAAGGCTTATTCTCCAGGATGGTGCAATGGATTTATGAGAGCGGCCAAATTTTAAGTTCCTCAAAGTACTAAAAATTGATACCCTGGTCGTGTGCGTTCCTCGCTAGTGACTTCCAATTGCAGAGCTCCTGTAGACTTTCTGAATGATGTAACCAAACGGGCGGACCACTGTTATCACTTGTGTGCTTATCAGAGCAGTCTTACGTTTATTCTCATGGTGTTACCGAATCGCATTGGGGGAAAACTTCTACTTGACGGCTAGAATTATATCGACAGGGCATCGAGAAAATCTTGAACTCTTTCCTCTTTATTTTCAGAGCTACACATTTTCGTTAAAATTTCCTTCCATATCCTCATACCGTTTCTAAGATTTTCACTGTTCTCTTTAGTGGACTTTTAATCGTTTTATTTTTTTCCTCCGTGTGCTGCGAAAAAAAAAAAAGAATCATCCCTTGGAATAGTACATTATACGTATAATCAGGACTGGAGATCGGCTGAGCTGCTTCTTACCCTCCAAGTGGAATTGTAATTCCAGCCAATGCCCCAAATAAGGCAAGGCCAGATTTTTTTTTCTTTCTATTTAATCATTTTAAATTAATTCAATACTTTATTAGATTTGTCTTAATTTAAATTTAAATATTTACTTATTTAAATTTTTAGCTATTTTATTCATTAATTTTTTCTTTCATTCTTCACAGTCTTCCATAGGACATCGGCACTTCTAATTTTAGAAATTAAGCCCTGCCCTTCTCAGCAAATTTTCAAAAATTGTTCGTGAAAAGAAATTGCAAAAATTTGCATAACTTGTTTCTCTAAACATACACTGAAATTTACGTACTGCTGTAAATATTTAGCGTGTTGCATTTTCTGTATATGGTAGTGTCTATATACGCCTACCTGTTACATTTATCTGTCTGCATACTTTTAATATTCAGTACTGAAGATTATCAGCTCAAGAAATATACAAGTACACTTGAAGATACTGCAGATTGTTTTTTCTTTACTGCAACAAACAGAATATCAAAATAAATCAAATTGCACAATGTTTTAAATTTCTCATCGCAATCATTATACTACAAATTTTATACTTTTAAGTCATTGTTAAAGCTTTGTTTAAAAGGTTAGGTAGTTCTTTTATCTTTTACATTGGTTTAAATTTTGGTTCTTTTAACACTAAAATTAAGATATTAAGTATCATATTTCTTTTTTAAAAAAAAATTAACAATCCCTGTTCCCCTTTAAGAAATCCTAGCAATTTCTAAAACAGCCATTTCTATTAAAAATTATTACTTTTTTTTATCAATATCTTGCAATTTCATAAACAATTAATTTTATTTCAATTCTGATCACAGTTTTACTATTTAACTCCAAAGCAATTTCTTTTACTTAGCAACCATGCTTCAGTCTATTTTTTACAAGCCACCTTCAGTATCTTAGTCTATTTATTTACAGTCTGCACTCTATAATTTTTTATTTTTGAATTCTTTCAAGTTGCTCTTTCTCATTGCTATCGGACATTTTCTCACAATTCTAACAAAATATTAAAAAATACAGTGCTTACCCTAAAACTGATTTTTTTCACTTTTCGATCTTCATGACCGAAATCAAATCTTAAATCTTTCCTGTAAATGTCATTTTGCAGTGCATTTCATTGTTGACAAGCATAAAATGTAGATGCATTCTTTAACTGGACATTGTCAAATTTTCTGATAGGAAAAGCAATTTTATTCGTGCACAGATTTTTATCAGTATTCTAGTATGTTCAGGGCTTTCCCAATGCCCTCCAAACAAAAGTTCTGTAATTAAACTGATCATATTTTTGTGATACAAAATGTGATGTTGGACTGACCCAAATTAGATGAAGGTCAGTCATTACAAAGAAAGCTAACAAGAAAAGTTTTGTGACCAAAATATACTTAACTTATCGTTATTCTTCAGTAATGAAATCCATATAAATGTTTAAGTACAGCTAGGATGATATCATGAACGTTTCTCTAATGAATTTTGCTACACATTTTGTTTTTAACATGTTATTATTTATAAACACATTCCGCAACTCTTTTATCTCACAACCTACATACCTTTTATTTTCTCAACACAGATTTCTCCTTTGACTGCTTACTATTCGCAAGAGGTGTTTAGTCAAACATTCTTTCAACAGATACAATATTTCACGGAAAATGAAGATGAGATTATAATACTTTAAATTTTCTGAAAATCTGGACAACTATCCATCTTAAGCAGGTGCTGGAATTGTTTCGATTTTTCCTTCCTTTTAGAACTCTTTTCAAGAATGCAACAAATAGTAACAACGAATTTATCTATGCTTAGTTCTAAAAGCTCCACAGTTTTTAGCTGCTAAATTTAAAATGTCATAAGCACACCATAGTCTTTTTCCAAGATGACTGCAACACCAGTCTGCAACCTATCATTGCCAGTGCATTATCTGCACCAACAGCTAAACAGTTGTCCAGAGGATCTCCATCTTCCTTAAGAGTTTTAATAATTAACTGTGTTGTTTTCAAGCTTACTGAATATTTTTTCAGAGTGGGGACGCAAAGCAAATTAAATTTTATTTCTCAAGCTACATGATAAAAAATGCAGCAATTGGATACCATTTAGCCATAACTCAGAAAAAGATCACAAATCTTTAAACAACTTCAACAAGCACATGAAATTCATAAAGTTTAGTGATGCCTGAAAGCAGAAAACTGCTTCGACCTTGCTTTCTGCTCATTTATTGATGTGTGCCAGATGACCAGTTGTTGCATTTGATGCCCAGAGGAAAACTGGATTATGCTTTCAGACACATCTATTCCCATGCACATAGTGGTAGCCAGTTGACGGAACTCAAAAATTATTAATTAAAAGAAAAAGCAAACGATTTTAGACACTTGAAATCACATTTGGGGGGGGGAGGGATAATGCAATATTTTCATCCCAAAATGTGATTTCAAGTGTCTGACTAATACCAAACTATTAAAAGTCCTGAGAAATTTTAGGAATAAGAGAAAGTCAGAAGAAATATATTGTAAATTGGATTGCCAGCAATGGCGTCAAAAATCAAGAGTCTCCAGTCTAAATTGTGAGAGATGACACTTCTGCTCATAATAAAAAAAAAATTCATTAACTTACAAATGATTAAATATGGATCTTTCCAGCAGCTTGGAAGGGGGAAGAACTCACTATTCATATTTATATATAAAAGGTGTACTGAAGGCAAATCACTTCTTAAAAATTGGTATGACAACTGATTTTAATTACGGCAAAGCTTATGAAAGAAATCTGCTCAAGGAAGAGGAGATCTTTGAAAGGGAAAGTAACTAATATCGCACATGGGAAAAAACACAGAAACATCCATGCAGCCAGCTCACGTGCAGGATTTAAACTAAGATTAAACTACCAGTGTTCATCAGTTTTATCCATTTAGCCAAAGGTAAACATTAGCCATTAAAGGATAAATGCAGTCCGCTCTTCAAGCAGAGAAGAAGAGTCAAGTTATTATTACAACTTATTACTTCTTCCCTCTCTATCAATTCCAAATTTGTTCACCAATACTCTGCTTAACTTTGGTTTTTCAAATAAGAGAAAAATAAACATATGCTCTCGCTCTCTAAACATGCATAAAAGAATATGACAACAGACATTACATCTAAAACAATCCCATATCTGAATACATAGATGGCAACAAAACAACAAAGTGATACTAGATGCAAAAATAATATAAACGATACAATAGGTAAATCTGAAAATGACGACCATACAAAATACATAAAGGAAATTACACTCATGTCCAAAATTATGTTTACATGCATAAATTCACGGATTTCTCAAGAGACTATGACTTATAGTTTAATGAATTTTCGTGGAATCATACATAACATAATGACACATAAATGCAAAAGAAAAAATTGAAGATCACCTCATATGATATAAAATTGTAGCATGAAACAATAAGAATGGTAATAAAGTGTGACAAAGAGAGTTAAGAAAAAAAGGAATGATTCAGAAAAAGAATTAAGTCTTACGAATTTAGAATGGAATATGATCTCTTCTGACTTATACACACATATCACAACGTGTTTTACGACTGGAAATAACGTTGTTAACCACAGTTTGGGGAATTAATCTCCACTCTTCCAGCAATGCCGTCTTCAGAGCATTTACATCTCTAGGAGGAGGATGTATACTTGCAATTGCTCTTCCAAGGTAGTCCCATAGGTTCTCTATCGGGTTAAGTTCAGGAGAGTTTGGTGGCCAAGGTATTCGCTTAATGTCTTCACTTTCAAGGAATTCATCAACGAGGTTTGCTCGATGTGGACGGGCATTATCATCCATAAATAAAAAGTCAGGTCCATATGCACCCCTGAAAAGTCTTACATAAGGATCTAAGACCATATCCCGATATATCTGGGCTGTCACAGATCCGCTGCTGAACACGTGTAGGGGCGTACGTCCATCAATCATTATTTCACCCCATACCATCACACCTCCACTACCGAAACGGTCACATTCCACAATGTTCGAGGGATCATTTTGTGTTCCTGACTCCCTCCAGATGTAAACATGTTTAGAATCACCAGTTAAACTAAACCGCGACTTATCAGTAAAGAGAACATGGGACCACTGGTGTTCAGTCTAGTTGTGATGTTCTTTACGCCAATTAGAGCGATCCCTCTTTTTCTGTGAAGACAGTAAAACACATACCCTTGGCTTTCTGGCATAAAGGCCTTTTTCATTAAGCCTTCTGTATATTTTTGCCGTGATGCAACAGTTCCAGTGGCGGCTGCAAGCTCTGAACTTAACTGGCGAGCAGTAGCCTTTCTGTTACGACAGGCAGTTAATGCCAGATACCGATCTTCAGAAGCAGTTGTCATTCGTTTCCGACCTTGTCCAGGCCTCCTTACAACACTTCCATCATTTTGAAACTGTTTCCATAGCTTAGAGGCTGTCTGTCTTGAAATATTCAGACATGTGGCTGTTTCCATGATTGACTGCCCTGCTTCTAAACGGCCGATAATTCGCCACTTTACAGATTCTTCCAAATGATACTTCGAAGCCATAACAAACCGCTTTGAGTCCCTACACACTGAAATCAAACACTATGTTGCAGAAATTCACTCAAATATTCAGTTTGCGCAAAGCGCTTGATTCACCCTTGGATGACGTAACGCCTAGATTTGCATATCACAAACCGTTTGATTACTTTTGATTGGATAATGCTAATTAGGCTTGGTTTTCATACATTCCCTGCAAATACGGATCACATCGTTTCGATATTTCATTGAATATCATCATTTTTGGGTACGTAAAGATAATTTTGGACATGAGTGTATTTTGCAATAAGAGGATTATCATCCTTCATGTCAACATTTTGCAATAAGAGGATAATCATCCTTCATGTGAACATTTTGCATTTTAACATTTTATGAAAAATGAAACAGATTAACTACAGTAGTTTACTAAAGCCTCTTGTATTTTGTCACATAATGGCCTGCTATTACTATTATATATTGTAAGATGACTGAAAATTTTTTATGCTCTGTGTTTAGCAGGAAATTTTTATTTCATAAAGACAAAATTTTCTTCACCAACTGATAACAGTACCACCACTTTCAAGATTTAAAAATAAGCACCTGCAGTTTTCAAATACAATAATAAAATAATAATAATAAAAAAATACAAGAGTTTATAAATTACAATTTAGAAACAGTTTATTAAATTTAGAAATAGTTTACAAATTACAAATTAGATTTTACAAAATTATTATAAGTTATTAAAGCTAAGCAGTAACTAACAAATAAAAGAAAATAATTAAATCTATGAAGGTGGTGAACTAACAGGAAGGACTATAAATCAAAATTGAAACAAAATAAAACATAAAATAACAACTATCTGTTACTTTATTACTCTGATTTATTTTTATCATCATGAAAAAAATTTCAGATTAGATCAGAAATATTAGCAAATCAGTACATAAAACAAAAATCTAATAATAAGAAAAATACATATAATTTATTTTAAATATTTTATTATTCAAACTACATTAAAAAATTAACAAAATAGTACAAAGTATGGCATCAAGATTTAGCAATAATATACATATGTGCATTACATGCGCTGCCAATAAAAAAAATAAAAACGAAACACATTAAATATATTAACAATCCATCAGAGTTCATAGCTGCTCTAACAACTTAATGCACAAAATAAAATCCAACAAAAGTAGTGTCATGATGCAGCTGAATCTGGTTTTTTGTCCATACTAATAGTTTTAAAGTCACACATTGTAATGACACAGAGTCAAACGTAAAAAAAAGTAATAATTATTAAAAAGCTCTCAGATGATAGTCAAGATTCAGTTTTTCCAGGCTTTGGTTTTGCAGTATTTATCTGCCTATTTAAAAAAAAAATAACATAAAAATTAAAGAATTCTTCATGTACACTAAAGCACTAAAAACGAATTTGCATTAAATACAAAATGCAGAAAAGAAAAGCACTACAGTCACTAATACCAAATATCACATCCAAAATTCAATACAGATAAGTAGGAAACACTGAACAGCTTTCTTTACTAGATCAGATATTTAACCCTCTCGGCATTACAGATGGAAAATTCCATTTAGAAAGCTGGCTTTCGCAATCATTACACATGAAAATTTCTGCCAAGTTTTAATGCATCTGATTTCAGGTTGGATAAGTATTGGAAGAAAAGAAATCAAACTACAAAGCAAAAGAATCATTTTAAAATTATAATCAAGAAAATACCACTTATTCATCACATTTTGAAGAACTTTGAAATTTCAGGACTAAACCTGTAATGCTCAGAGGGTTAATAAACCTAAAACAGCTTCCTTAACTTCTAATTTCATCAAATAAAGTATAATAAATTGGATAATTTGATGTATTTACTACAAAATACACCGAAACTACTAACAATATATGAAAACAACTAACTCATTATAAAAACAAAAGAAATTTATACATCTAAACAATCAAAATATTTTTTTTAAATATTAAAAAATAATATTAAATCAAAGAAAATTTGTCACGGAACTTTATAATAGCACGTCACTCATAATAAAATAATATTATTCATATGCTGTTCAAAACCGAAACTCAGGATCTAAAATCATACTTCTGATTAGGTATTTAAATACATTTAATTATTTTTTATAACATATTATAGCACACTGTAGTAACTTCTAAATTACACTGTAAATTTTTGGAGTACTTTCTAGAAAAATAAACTTGGATTTACAGCAGTCTTCTAGTGAGCTGATGTTTCTTTAAATTTACTGTGCATTTTTATGAAAATTCTGCCTTAAATGCTGCATCTTTTGCAGAAGCATTATCTAAGCATTTTATTTCCTCCTGCATTTCTTACAATCCTCTTTTTTCCCTTTATTGTGTGCATATTTTTCTTCCATATCGCTCACATACTGTTTCTATGAAATTTTAAGGAATGATATAATCTTTTTATCAATTACAACATTAGGTGCACCTGCTCTTAATACAAGCACTACATTATTTCTAATCATATCTCTTGAAAACAAGTTTTTATTATTCAAAAATCAATTTTCTATGGATGCATTTTTACATTTAAAAAGAGTTTTGATAAAATACACAATTATATTTCTTAACAAAGAAGTGAACAACAGCTCACTGACAGTTAGATAAGAGAGCTAAGGCTAGATAAAATTATTTCAATTATGAAGTGAAAATACTTTCTACAAGAAACACGTCTCACTTTTCTTCATTTTCATCTTCTTTCATCATGAAGGGTAATTTTGTTTATTAGTTACTGTCTAAAATATGAACATTTTTTTAGATTGACTATATTGATCTGTATTTTCACTAAATATCATGAGGAGGTATTTCTCGCTTTCAGAAAACACATTTCATATTCTGACACATTCGTACAAACATATTGTAAAATGGAGAAATATTTATTGCAAACTTTGTATGCAAACAATGCAATGAAATAAATGCACAGCTTTTTACTGGATAATTAGATTATTTCGCCTCCAAATTAAAACACAAGTCTCCATGCGGTATTAATTTAAAAGGAAATTATATTAATTGTATGTATTAATTTGAAATGAAATGATATCACAGCAAATCTTTTCTTACCATTTGGCTTTTCCATTCTGAACAGCACAGTTTAAACATAAGATTTTAATTTCTATATAACATACACATACAATTTTATCTTATGCAACTTTAATTATTAGGAAAATTAGCAGTTGTCGTAACTACTTAAAACTGTGTTAGATATTAACTGAAATCTGCATGTCAAAACCAAATACGAAGAAATGCTTATTTTCAAAAACGTTTAGGACATTAACCATTTACCTATTTTTCTACATACTTGCCATTTTGGTCGATTCATTTTTTTACAAGCTGTGACAATTTTTGCATGTCCATATCGTAGCAGTTTGCTGCCATCATGTTGTTGAGGAAGATGAACCTCATGAATGGTGCTTCAGGAAACCTCAGGATTCAAAATACAGAGATCATGTAAAATGATCTGCTGATCTTCACGCATGATTTGCTCAACCTTCACAAGTGTCTTGCCAGAAACCAATTATCTCCCACTTCTTTCTTTTGTTGTGAATTCTAGTATGCCACTTGAAAACTTCTTACGTTACTTGCAGAAATTTTTGACATCGACACACAACTTGCTGTACACTTCTGTCAACTAGTGATGAATTTCAGTTGGTTTGAATAACTGTGTGAACTTAGCAATAGCAGCCAAGACTGTATAGAGCTCCTGCTTATCAGAATTTTCAGTGAGGTGCATGTAGATTTATTTGAAAGCGGGGGAAGCAACAAAGGCAAGCCCTTCCAACAGTCATATGAACAGTCTCCCTTTGTCCTCAGCACATTAGAGACATTTAGATTTACTTTTGGGATTACTCTTATATTTTTTCTTCAGCAAAATTATTACATTATACCATAATTTTACTCCTGCAAAATAAACTTAAGTAATTATACTTACTTCTTGTGTATTAAAAGAGAAAAAATAAAGCACATATAGTTTACAAACCTCAACTCTAAAAATTATTACACTAAATTCAGCAGCACTTGTGAGAAGCAAAGAAATTTTGCCATCAGCAAAGATGTAACAGTGGACTGTAGGCACTGAAATGCTGACAGTCGGTGCTTAAGATGGCTCATAGCATCATCCATGAAAAATGGAGCTGAAGGCAATTGAGAACTGTCCACATAAAAACATACATGTTCTTCAGATTTTACAGATTTTAGTTGCTTACTACTGATATATATATAAACCAGTAGTAAGCAAGTATATATATATATATATGTATATAAACCAGTAGTAAGCAACCAAAATCTGAAGAACATGTATGTTTTTATGTGGACACTCATATATATATATATATATATGACTAAATTCCCCCCCCCTTTTCCCTCCAAGCCGATTAAGAATATTCTTGCTGCTAGTACCTGTTCTGAAAGGCTAGCACAATCAACTAGATATCTTAAAATTTCCATTTTGAGGTATCTGACTGCAATCCTTTGTTCACAACATAAGCCCCAAATAATTCCATTACAAGCTATATAATTTTACTTTTATCTTTTTGCAAAATGTTAAATTCAGGCTCAGCATTACTGCCATGGAAAATGTGATGGAAGAGGACTAAACAGAAATGGTAGAACAAATTTGCAAAGAACTTTTAAGTACCCCTCCTTTCAAAAAAAGTTCCCGAGAAGACTTGAACTTTTAAAGGTATTTCTAAACTGTACAGATTCAATACATTATAGAAAATAAAGCCACTTAAAACTAAAACGAAAAACATAAGAAATTACAGCTGTGGTACTAGAAAAAATTCACATTTAATTAGAGGTTATTTTTTACTTTTTAAAATAGTGTTTAAAAAGCAAAACAAGCAGTGGGAGTATAGAGATAAGCTTCGAGGACATATACAAAATTTACAAACATTACATTTTTAATTAATGATTTTACTTCCAGTTTTAAGCACTTTTATCATAATTGTGTAATTATGCACCAGCAGCACACAGAAGTTGCATCACTATTGCAACTCTAGAAGAACTATTAAAAAATGAAAAGCAAGAGAACTCACTACATTACTTAAGGAGCACACCTGTAGTACTGTCTGAAGTGTTACAAACAGAGGTATAGAAAAGAAATTTCAGTCTCAAAAACATGCTCCCTTCCAAACAAAAAAATTTTCATTCCTAATACATTATAAGCATTTTATAACTCAAAATTTTAATGCTGAGGTTTACAGATCAAAAGGAAGATCAACAAAGAATTTCATAATTTTGTCTTCTGCACATGAAAAATTAGTTCCAAAATTAAAAACACTCTAGCCAAAAATACAGCAACAAAACATTTAAAGGCAATTTGAAAAATGGAAAAAATGTACTAAAAAGACACACTTTGTTCCAAATGAAGTAAGCATGCAAATACTTTACACAACAGAAAAGAAAACTGTAAATTCAGGTGTTTGAAACTAAAGAAATGATCAAAAGTCCGGATAAATTGGAAATATGAACTTGGAAAAAAAAATCTAATAATTCAGTTGCTTGAGGTGAACATAAATGAAACAGTTTTAATTAATGAATTATTATAACGGTTTTATATAACTATCTTCCAACAGTTTTAATTAATGAATTATTATAACAGTTTTATATAACTATCTTCCACCATATATATTTTAAACTTTTCAAGCAATACTTTTATAAAACATAATATGCATTACACTATAAATGATAGTTTATATACCTTGCAAGCAGCTGCATGAGCTGTTGAACGGCACCAATATGATGGTCCAAAAGTACATTTATTGCCGCCAATTAGGTGAACATGCCCAGCTGGTGTTGGGCAGAAGTCAATGTCCTAAAAATTTTTTTAAATAATGAAATTTATATGTCAAATTACAAAATATGTACAGTTAAAAAATTACTTTTGTGTAAATTTAATTAATATAAGAATGGAAAAAATGAAAAGCAAGAGAACTCACTACATTACTTAAGGAGCATTGTAAATGGTTCCTATTTGCTTGATATTCATGTGCAGTGAATAAAAGCCGTAAATGAATATAATATCACCTGTAGTAAGTACTGTCTGATGTGTTACAAACAGAGGTACAGAAAAGAAATTTCAATCTAAAAAACATGCTCCCTTTCAAATAAAAAAATTTTCATTCCTAATACATTATAAGCATTTTATAACTCAAAATTTTAATGCTGAGGTTTACAGATCAAAAGAAAGATCAACAAAGAATTTCATAATTTTATCTTCTTTTTGAATGCTTAAAAAGCCAGTATTTCCCAATCAATGATACTCAAAGCCTACTTTAATGTCCTCTTAAATTAAAAAAATAATTAATTAATTAACGGCATATACAATATTACAGCTGAAAATCTCAAAAGTTTGGAAATAACACATGGCACTGCATTTACTTTTCAGTCTTAAATCAGATTGAATTGCAAGCATGTTTCACTGGAAAAGTTCTACAATGGATAAAATACTTAAAATATGTTAAAGATTAATATTTTAACACAGTAAAGGTATTAAAATGGAGAGTTTTGCCATAGAATCGTGACATACAAAATCTTGTATAAGATGCACAAGACTGATGAAGGATGTGCACAAACATGTTAAGATCTCGGCGAACCTATTTGCTTAATAACATAGTAATTAATTCAGAAGTTTTTTTTAATACTAATTTTGACTGTAAAGCAAAAAATTTATATTTTAAAATATATATGTATGAAATTATTTATTTTAAAAAATTTCAAAAATCTAAGAAAACATTTTTAAAGGACAAAATTTATAGCATCACAACATGCGGTTTCATTAAGACAGCAAACAAAACAGAAGCTCCCAGAGCATAGACTGTGACCCATCTCTGAAGTCTGGAGGCAATTTTTAATACTTCATGACAAATTTTGAAGTTCTTTTTATCTTTTTACATCATAACATAAATCTGCCTGTAATTGCTCAACCACCTCAGATCATATTTACTTGGTCTTCAGATTTTTTTTTCGTCTCTAGGCATATATATTGGTTTATAACTTAAAATATTTTGCTTTTTAATGATGTAACAACTATTTTAATGAACAGAAGTTTTAAAAGAGACTAAAATAAGAAATTAAACAAATTTAGCCACTAAATATGGTTTCAATGAGTAGATATAACCTGCTGCTATGCATTTATTTACTATTTTATTTCATTATTACATTAATTTTCTTCTAGGACTCTTTTTCCTTTAAGAACAACTACATGCATGCATATGGGTTATGATTCTACATTTGAGAAATACTGAAATAGGCCAAATGAGCTTTTTATTTCACATTATCACAGTAATTACATAATAACTAAAAATATTGATTCTGTTTTATTTCATGAACTTTGTGATCAATATTACAACATGTAAAAACACATATCAAAATAATACTCAAGTATGAATAAAACATAAAAAGATTTTAAAAATTTTTACTATATGTATGAAGAAACACTTATGAAAGAGCATGCAGAATCAAAAATTTTAAATATATGCATAGAATAAATAAATTATGAGTTTTTATGGAAGAAATAGCTTGTTAAAACCTTAATCAATCAATCAATTCAAAAATTTTCATATAATTCTTTTTTGCTGCATAAAACTTACATACAAGTACCTAAAAGATGCAAAGAATTTAAATAAATTAAACTTTAAAAATACATACCTGGCAAACTTGCCTACTATCAGCTAACTGACCAATCATCTGTAATATGTATGGACCATACGTTTCAAGCAAAGTAGAACACTTATCTTTATAAGAGGCTGGGACAACTGTACATATTTTTTCCACAATTTTTGTGATTTCCTTATCCACATCATCTTCTTCAAGAAGTTTGTCTAAATAATCAACAACTGTGGTGCAAATGGAACATTCATCCATTTTGAAAGAATTCAAAGGAGCTGAAAGTAAAATTCCATCCATGTTAATGCGATTTACAAAATAAACACATATAACTAAAATAAAAGCTTCAAAATACAAACTAACATGCAAGAATATTAGCAGATGTAAGTGAATGAGTGTGATATAATTTAAAAAGTGAAAAATTAGTCATTAACAAAGCACAAATACATACAGTTCTTAAAAAATTGCACTAAAGAAAAATAAGAGTACAGCAATAACCGTTGTTAAATAAAAATATTATTGCAACATATTTTCACTAAATTTATTTAATTCAGTAACATTACTGCTGATGGAAAATATTGTTCAAAAGCTAAAAGCACTAAGAAAACATTTAATCTTTAATTAACATATAAAGAAGCAGAACCCTTGATTAAAAAATATCTGATGTGGATACCACATGACTTCTTTTTCTGGCCTATATAAATTACAGATATTTTTTGCTGCATTTCCTTTAAACTTATTTCCCCGAATTTCATTACAGATAGATTTCTCATTCAACTAATTCAGTTCTCTCTTCGCAGCAAGTCAAAAATGCGAAAAAAACTCAAAACATCTTCATTAAAAATTGTAAATACAGAAAATTCTAAAACACCAAATACAGTTTAAAAAAAAGAATTTTTACAATTAAAATTTTGAGTTTCTATGCAGAAACAAACGATTCAGCCAGCAGGCAGGAAGACAAAATTTTTGGTGCATAAAACTGGAAGTTAAATTTTGGTCCCACTGGAAAAAAAGACATTTTTTCTCCATAGTTAATTAATGCAGCAAACCCTTGCCAATCATTAACATCTTGCAATCATTGATAGGCAAATTTGTGTTCCATTAAGTTAATTTTCCATGGGAAAATTGTATTAGGTATAATTAAATTAAGAAATTATACATAATTTAAATAAACCTGACTCTCATAAAGTGTCCACATCTTTCTCTTTTGGGTGAATACATTGCAAAATCAGACAGTTTCTATGCCTTTTTTTAAAGAATTTGTTTAACTTCTTGTAAAGTGCTTGACCTAGTTCTTCATTATCACTATGTCCACTGTTAGCTGGTATTGTAAAAGTTTTTGTGATTTGTACAATTTCTTTGGCTCCATTTTCACTAAATAAATAGCCTTTAATACTGTCGATAACTTCTGACCAAAGTTAGCTGATACCAGCAAACATTCAACACTGATGAATAAATAGTGAACAGAGTATGAATGAAATTCTACCATTGGGTAAAATAAATGGAAACAATAAATCCTTTTGCACTGATGGTGATGCATATATGCCAGACAGAAGCGTACTCATTTCGCAGCTATCACCCGCATCACACATTTGTGCCAGTGTCCTGGAATGTTTTAAAGACCACTAGATAGTGGCCTGTGCCCATTACTTTTGAACTGAAAACATTTTTAGAATGCTGACCTTCAATTTGATCACATTATGTATAACACTGGTGTCAGCTGTTCCAGGAGAGGAACATAATGTAAACAAACAGAGCTGGTCTCTTTAACCCACCATGTGATACATACATTGGCATTTTTGATATTCCTTTGAATTCTTTTTTTATTCTTATTTTGGTACTAAGTAGAGTCTTTAGGGTTACTATGTGGGGTTCTATTATGCTTTGCATTGCCTTTATCACTTATATTTCACGTTTTCACCGTTTTCCTTTCAGAAAGACTTGACTTCAGTTTATTATGGCAAGGAAGAATCCTTTATCAGAAGAAGGATATACGTGGTTAATTAGCCAATCAGAGACATGAACGAGAGCGATGATTCATTTTCTATACAGTTAGAGAGCATTATTTCTAGTGATTCTCATATGGACATTTTGTCAGAGACTGAGCTCCCCAAGTGTCTGCCTTCCAGTTCACATGAAAGATTTTGTTATTTCTTCTTATAAACAGTCTTTCTTGTATTTTTTTAATAATTTAAATGTTTATTAATGTATTTCATCAATTAAAACTTAAAAACAATTTGAATGACGCTTCTAAAAATTATTTCTCAAAATAAGCAATTTTTTTATATATTTTCCTGTAAAAAAAGGGGGGGAAAGATTATTAAACATTAATTTTAACAGGTACAATAGCTTAAGTAATAATCTAATGTAGTACCAAAAATTCCGACATTAATGTAAATTTTTTTAGGGAGGGGGTGATTTTTTCAATAAAGTTACGCTTAGCAGATGCAAAACCTCCATCTTATGGTATGATTCCTTTTGACTCCCATCCATCCTGAGGAAAAGTCTTAAAGAAAGACTCACAATCTCAAAAGGGTTAAGATAAAGTGTATATGCAAAATCACATTCTGCAAATCTGTGTTCCACAAAGGTTTACTGTACTTTAATATTTTATACTAATAAAATTACAAATTAATCACAAAGATAAATTGCAAATAATACAGATAAAAAAATGGGGAAAAAAGTTTTTCTTTTGCCTCCCTTGAAATATTTTAAGCAAATAATATTTTTAATAGGGAATAATTTCATACATAACGTGGAACTGCACTGAAAGCATACATAACAAATTTTATTTAGCAATTTCAAAAACTTACTATTTATAAAACATTAATAAAATAACAAAGTCTGCTTATCATTATACAATCACTTATTTTTCTAAAATAATTTGAACATCTTAAAATAAATCAACCACTTTATTAATATAAATTATCTACCTACATTTTTACCAAGTTCTTTTATGACAGACTGCCAACAGCTTTCTCATTAAATACCAATTGTTTTTCTAAATTTAATGCTTTATGTTTTGCAGACAATCTAAATCAAAGTTTATGAAAGATTTATGAAAATTAGGATACAAAACTGCAAGTATAAATGCTGAGTTGCCATCTCTAAAATAAGACAAACCACAGTTTGAGAAGATTTTGATACTCGGTGAAGGTATCAGAAATGAACTATGTTCTACACTACTTGAATATTAATTTGTATGCATTGACATCTGCACAAAAAGGAAATGGAAAAATTAGTATAAACAATTTAGGAATCTAATAAATCATTTATCATGTGGCAAAGAGCCTTATAAGATAAACTACACTGGATTGGGATAAGATTCGTATTTCAGAATTATACAAAAATATTTTGCAGACTGAGAGTTTTTTTTGTGGGGGGGGAGGGGGAGTAGCTACAACTTTTTAGAAGATGAAGTATTTTAAGTTGATCCTGAAATTAAGATGCTCTGGTGGTCATGACTAAATGTATTAAACGGTCCCAGATAGATAAAGGAATTATCTTCTTAAATAAAATTATTACCAAATATTACTGTTTTCAAGATGTGAAATATTGGTCACATTTAAAGGTAATCGATGGGATCTAGCTGCCACAGCAAAACACCTCTTTATGTGCGTGCCTATACATAAATACAGAGTTTGTTCCATAAGTTATGCATTGTATTATTTTTTATGAGTCTATCCACCACAGAGCATTCCCACCAGATGTAGAGAGGCTTTAGGAACATAGCGAACCACATAGGAGTTGGCTCTAAGCTCCTAGAGCATCACAGCATGCAACAGATTGAACCTCTATTTGGAAATGTTATTGAAGTCACGATGAAGAATTCCTGGAGCAGCAACACGCTATCAAATTTCATGTCAAATTGGACACTGATAATGTTAAATTAAAATTATTTGGCCAACATTAAATAATGTTAGCCAAATCCCAATTTGACATGTGGCACAAAATGTTCAAAGTAGGCTCAGAGAATGTCAATGATAAAGCCCGCTATGGATGGCTGTGATGATGATACTGTGCTCCGAGTCTGCGAGTTACTGAATTCTGTTCGAAGAATAAGTATTCGGTTGTTAGTTAAAATACGAAACATTTCAAAATGACTGAAACAAAGGCTCAACCACATCAGAAAAGAGATCAAGGATTTGTGGATGCTTCACGATGACAATGCTCCCAGTACCCTGTCCGTGTTGCAAGCAACGGCTGACCCAGATCGGGGTTATAATGGTTCTACAACCACTCTACAGTCCTGACTTAACCTCATCAGTAAAACTTCTGCTTCCAAATGTGGAAAGAACATCACCGACAACATCAAAATTACTTCAACGAGGGTTTTAAAGCATATCCCTACAGAGAACTTCTAGAGGGCATACATTGCATTGCAATGCTTGAAGATTATTAAATGATTGTACAATCTGATCAATAAAGACTGAAAAATACTTCCGATGCATTACTCCTGGTACAATCACTGTATAAATATACATATATACATACACACATTCTGAGGTTTTTAACAATAAACTAAATGTAAAAATTTAATATAAATGTACTCTGTTTTTAAACAATTCGAAAACATAATTTTTTATAAAACAGAATGAAAATTAGATAAGTCTTACCTAAGGGTAATTTATCAAAAATTTTTGTCTGATTGTCACATAATTTCACTTCATAACATAGGGTACTTGGGTCTATTTCTTGTGCAATTAATACTAAAAGAGCATCACCATATTCTTCTACAAATGCTTCGCAGTTAGCAGACAATTTTTCAGGCAAAGCATCACACATTTTCTTCAGAACATTTTTTATTTCTTCCTAGAAAGATATTTTATTGAAATTATATGCATGAGATATTTTCAAATTTGTCTGTAACATATTTTAGTTCCTTGCATATTATCCTTACACTTAAAATGCATTACTATATATATATATATATATATATATATATAATATGCATTTAAAAGAGAAAATTCTTACCTGAGTCTGAGTGTTCATCAGCTGCTCTTGCACAAAGTGGAGAACATATTGACAACCTTGACATTCCACATCTTTAGCTGAATAAAACATTACTTATCAATGTGTATTTTTAAATATGTAAAATTATAGAAAAATAGAAGTTACTAAAGAATACATGATTTAATACCGGCAATATGGGATCAGAAAATGATACCTGAGGAATGGAAATTGAGTGTAACTTGTGCAATACACAAGAAAGGAGATATACTTGAATGTTCTAATTATAAAAGAATCAGCTTTGTACAAGTTATAAAATATTCTCAAACATCAGCTTTGTACAAGTTATAAAATATTCTCAAACATTCTATTCAATAGACTCTCTGTACATATGGAAAGAATAATTGGAGACTATCAAAGTGGCTTTAGCAAGGGAAGATCCATTATAGAGCAAATATTCAACATACGACAGATTATGGAGAAGACAAAAGAATTTGGAACTGATACTCTTTATTGACAGTATTGTGAGAAGAGTTCTCATTGCAGCCTCAAGGGAGTTTAAAACAGCCGAAAAATTATTATGGCTAATCACCCTGACACCTGAGAAACTACAATCATGTTAAAAATACAGAATGAACTAGCCAACTGAAATTAAAAATGGCGTTTGGCAGGGCGATGCATTGGCATGCCTTCTCTTTAATCAGGCACTAGAAAAAGTAATAAGAGATTCAAACAACAGTACCAGAGGAAACATCTTTAATAAACTGGTACAGTTAACAGCTTTTGCTGATGACATCACCATTATTGCTAAAACACCAGCAGCACTAAAATGGGTACATCTCTAGAGAAGGAGGCTCTCAGGATGGGCCTGAGAATTAATAAAAATAAAATAAAAGGAACCCATGCATTAAAACAGACTTCAAGGACATTCATTTAGAAATTGGAGAATATAAATTTGAAACAGTTGACAGTTTCACATATTTAGGCTCTGAAATTAACAATTGGAACTATATTACTATAGAAATACAAAAGAGAATCACTGAAGCCAATAGATGCTTCAATGGAATACAAAAATATCTGACATTGAGTGCAATCCAAAGAAAAACAAAGGTTTATAAGAGCCTTAAAAGAACAATTTTCACATATGCATGTGAAACTTGTATTATGATGTGCATGAATGAAGGAAGGTTTTGACAAATATTTTTGGAGGAAAACAAAAAGACGGTATGTGACTTAGTAGATCAAATTTGGAGCTATACCACTCATAAAATGAACCTGACATCATTAACTTTATTAAATGCCAAAGAATAAAATGGCCACATTATCAGAATGGATGGGATGAAAACCATGCAACAAAAAAAAAATTTTAACACCAGAACAACAGGCACATGGAAAAAAGGCAGACTAAATCTAAGATAGCTAGACTGCCTAGAAAATGACCTATTGGTCTTAAAAATCAGACTGGAAAATGCTAGCAGGGAGAAGATTGGCTAGGCCAGGGCCCACTCTGCGTTGTTGGGCCATTGAGTAAGGAAGGAAAATTTTCAAAACAAAATACTATGTTTTTAATTTGAATATGTAATTCAACATCTAGATTACTCATGTATACACACATCTACCTTCTTAAATCAGTTAACTTGTACTAACAATAACAGCACACGCAAGATACAGTACAGACTAGGTTATAATTGAGAATAACTGTTATCTACTGAAACAGGAAAATTTTAATTTAGATGAACCTGTAATTAATAAAAGAAAAAAAAACTATTCAAAAATTATTTTCACTATTTTAATAAAACTCCACATGTTTGCGTATCACACACGAAGTTCAAGGTCAGTTCAATGGTTATCTTCAACAGATTCCATCTAAAAATATACATGTCTACAGCAGATTAAGATAAACTCAGATCAAATGAAATTTCAAAAAAAAAATTAATAATATTAATAAAATTAACAAAAAATACAATTCAGATAAACTAAAATTTAATAAGAAAAATTATTCTGAAAATTACAATTCGCCTAATTTTTTAAGTTTCATTAATTCTGTAACTTTCATAAATTGCTGAAAAATATTTTTCTTAAAAAAAAAAAAAAAAAACTGGGAGATTTGGTGATCTACCAGGAGACATGGTGAAAAATCAGGAATCTCCCGGTAAAACAAGAGAGTTGGCAGCTATGTAATAACAATGCAAGAAACAAATAATTTATCTAATTAAAGAATTATAATCATGCCTCAAAGACGGCAAGATGGCTTAGAATTTGTAACTATGTTTCAGTTGCTAAATGACTACAAAAATGTCTGAAATTACAATCAGGTCTAAAGCACATTAAATTTTCAGATAAAAGTTTGTGGGCAGGACAAGATTAAGAGGATGGGGTTCCAAAAGGAAAATTTTTCTCTTCCTTTCTGACATTAACTAGATTCTAAATTAAACTGAAATTGAATAACATAAATGACATACAAGATTTCATCTGTCAATTCAATAATATACATACAATATACACACACGTAAGCACATAAAGAACTTTGAAGCTCAAGCACAATATGCACATTTTTTATCCAGAAAGAAAATCTTAAAAAAAAAAAAGAATCAAAATTAAAAGGGGAGAAAAAAGGCATTAAAACATACTTTCTTAAATATGCATAATTTAGTTTATTTATTTACATTTTTAAATAGCACTTCACATATTACATCCATATAAGGCAGAAAAAAATATACTTTAATGAGATATACAAAAAAGTGAAGTGAGGCAGGCAGAGACAGAGAAAGAAAGAAAGAGAAGGAGTATCAACATATGTCAGCCAGATTCTTTTCTTTTCTTTAAAAAAAAAACTTTCATCACAGATTAATACTGTCAACAATGAAAATAATAAAGCTCATGCAAAAGGTTATATGTTAGAAAGTGGCATACTTAATATTTTAAACCGAGTGTTAGTAGAATTGTTTTTATATTTAAAAAAGTAAAAACCTTTTGAATCTTGCTCGGTAAAAGCCACTTTAGCTAGAAAAAAATAAATAAACTGATAAGTTTAAAACATCCTAAATGAAATCAATTCTGCAACATTTTAAAGCACAAAATAACTGATCATATAGAATAGCAAATCATTTAGCCTTTACAATAATGAGACTGAAATCTTTTCTTTTTACCATTTTTTAATAAAAAAACATTTTATGAAATGCAGCATTTAAATATATTTTCAAACTTTTAGCTATTTAAAGAGCAGAACTCAAAATTTTGAACACTATCTTTTTTTCCCCCTGACATTAAGGTCCAAGTGTGAATTTAAAAAAAAACAGGAAACATTTTTCTTTTAAACGCAAAAAGAAACCATTAAATTAAATTAATTTGAAGCACTGATTTACATGTCCGATATATCAGTTCAAATCTATAAATCCTTATCCATAATGCTACGATAACGTACAATATTAATAGTAAGTAATGAAATATGATATAACTTTAGCTACGAAAATGCTAAAACTGCAAAACATTATGAAGCAATTAAAAAAGCACACATATAACACACAACAAACATTTCAATTATATCCAAAATTTTTTTTATAATTAACTATTATTCTCTGAAAATAGTTTTAAAAAGCAAATTTAAAATGAGTTTCATAAAACTGTTTATAATCATTTTCTCCAGAACACCTTTGATTTTTGATGTTATGAAAAATGCTTGAAACATATTAACAATATAAGCTGAGGATAATATTAACAACCTAAGCTAAGAATTTTTAATATAATCCATTTGGTGCTTAGTTGCCATCTGATAGGATCTTTTTTTAATACTGTTCAATAAATTCAACACTTTAGAATCAAGAGATGTATTTCTTAAAAACTTGTCTTAGTTTTTAAAAACACATTAAATTAGTATAATTCACAATTTGTCTAACTAATAACTTTATAATAATTTGTAGCATTAGTGAAATTAATAAAAATGCTTCTAGTGCATCAAGTTATATACCTGCATATGGAATAATTTTTTGGGGGGGGGGGGTTGGGGAAAAGAAAACTGTTTATATTATTTCAGATAGAAAACAATGCAAATGCTATGTTTTACTCACATCTACAAAGTTTTTTTCATCAATTTTCATAAATTTATCATAATTCTTTCATACAATTTGAAATGGAATTCTTTTTTTAAATAAAAATGTAATTACCATTGAAACTACTACCATCCTTTAAAGAAATTTAATACAATTCTATTACCTTCCAGTTTACAGCATTTCTATATCATTGATTTGCGAATTTAGTTTTATAGCATAATTTATTTTAAATGACCCAAAAGACGCTTTTGTAGCAGTTTGATATTCTGTACTTCCTTTAGCATTAAAAAAAAAAAAAAAAATTTTTAATTTTTTATAGCCATTTCAGATATGTTTGTTTTAAACAATTTGAAATACTATTCTCCTTTAGTAATCATAACACTGTATCCATTAATAAATGAAAGAAAATCTTTGTTCTTTACCATTAATAACTACTGTATGTTTTCATGTATAAGCCTAGAATTCCCCCCCCTGCTGAAATCTGAGGATCAGCTTATATGAAGTTCAAAACTATTTACAAATTATTTTATCACAAAAATTGTAATATATGTTTAATAATTCTTTGAATATTATTTATTCTCATATTTATTACTTAAAATTATTCAAAAATATTATAGTTCAACCTGAAGATATAAACCAATTTTTTAATTAGTATACAATTCAGAATTTTCTGGTAATTCAATTATTGCTTGAGGTAAGTGCAAATGAATATAATTGCCCACCACTTCACCATTAGCATTGGTGTCATATACCTCATGGATAATATCACTTAGTTCTGTTCATAGCTTTGCCCAGTAAATTGGATAACTTTTATTTTAAATTTAGCAGAATATGCAGGCTTTTTTCCCTCAAAATTTTTCACTATATAACAGAAATAAAGAATAGTTATTTTACTTGTAGAAGTAAAATCACAACTGAGTGGAGGGAATTCTCATCACTGCTTGAGGACAGTTGCCACAAATGACAATCAAAATTAAATTCATAATGTTACTGATAAACTGCCAATGATGATGAATAAATGCAAAAGTTACGAACCAAGAGAAGAAAAAACTACTAGTGCCAAAAATGCACCTTCATTCTATAAAGGTATCCCTCTATTTTTTAAAAGGAAGTTGAAATTGAAATAGACCCTCATTTTCAGCCTGTCTAAGTCAATCAATCAATTATTCACATTTTTGGCAATATATATGCAGCTGAATTTACGAGATGGTTTTTACATTCAGCTAATACACAAGCTTTCAATCTTGACTGAATTTTGGCAGCAAAATACTACCTCTTAACTTATACATGGCTTATAATTGAAAATAAACAGCAAGAATCCTAATATCCTAATATCACTATTTTATCCTAATAGCACACTCTATATTACCATTTTACACAACAAATAATTACACAGCACTGTTCTTTAAAAATGAAAAATTGTAAATTAGTCATAATAACTATGGATAATTTTAAATTACATAACAGAAAATAATAAATGTTATTTAATTAAATTTATATTTTACATAATATTGGATGTATAAATTACCTGGACAAACATTCAGGGCAGCACAGATCAATTCAGGATCCACTTCTTGAGCCAGTAATGTAATTATTAAGTCTGTGTACTGATTTACAAAATTTTCACACTTTGCAGCAATTGAAGAAGGCAAATAAGAGCATACTTTATCTAAAGCATTTTTGATCTCCTCCTTTTAAATGAGAAATCAAAATTTAAAACTTTCGTGGAAATCTTATAATCTTAAAGCTAACTAAACAGATTGAATTAATATGATATCAAAAAACACATAAGTTAAATATTGTTACAATAATTAAAATTTCAGCAACTATGTACAGTCAA
This sequence comes from Stegodyphus mimosarum, assembly GCA_000611955.2. NCBI lineage: Eukaryota > Metazoa > Arthropoda > Arachnida > Araneae > Eresidae > Stegodyphus > Stegodyphus mimosarum. The sequence goes on along the minus strand of KK115910.1, from coordinate 5,297 downwards.
ACCTCCCATTTTCAGATTTTGACAGAATGAAAGCAGGTGTCTATTTGAAAGCACCTCTTAAACAATTTTTTTTTAATACACAGGAAGTTTTAAAGTTACTCTATAATAATAGTGGAATAACAAAAGGATATTAAAAAATAACTATATCTAATGAATTAAATATGAGTAATGAGCTTTAAAAAACAAAATGTGCAATAAAAAATTACAACATATTTTTTGGTTTTAATAAAGAAAATATAGCCAAAAAAAAGCACACTAGCATAGCAGAAAAATTACTTAAAATAATCTTGTAAAAAGTTTTTATACGCTTTTGCTACTACAGCTACATGAATTTTTTGGTTGTTAATCATAATCAGTCAATCAGCTTAAATCAATCAGAATCCTCATTGCCCAAAAAAATAATTTTTAAGAAGTCATGTGCATTTCAATAAACTACTGATATAATGAACTACCTAATCAGTTTGCAAAGCTAGGTATTATTTGATACCTTCAAATTTTCTAATTCCAAATTTGATTCTTTGGATCATAAATTATTTATCACCTTAAATGCCCATTTTGACATTATCTGTGTAAACTAAATAAAAGATCTCATCATTAATTTGATGTTCTTTACCATTATCATTGATCTCTGCTATAATGGTAAAACTCCAACTAGCTGGCATTCATGATACAGGAGTCTAAATTTTGCACGACATAAATTTAAAGCCTGCCCCCACAGTGTCTATCACATGGTAGGTGGAATAATTTAGAAGCCTGAGATGATTCCTTGGCACTGCGTATGTCTCCGTCATAAGATACGATGACAATATCCTGCTTTGTGATAAAGTCATAAAATTCACAGAGTTTTGTTGTAAGATTCTGTTATTCGAAAGCACAGCTGTGATGAGTTATGCACGAGGTGGTGTGCACAAATAACCAGAATTATTAGAGAATTTTAAATGTTCATTCAAATGCTGATATGAAGTATTTAAAACTTTTGTAGGATACTTTTTGATGAAGAAAAATGGCAGATGATGAGTGTGATGTAGGATGCACTGTGAAGCAAACCAATAAATCAAACATGTCTCTCTTTTCTTTCGGTATTGAACATTTGGTAATTTCTCTGATGTGCAAACTTCAAACACTTGTCCAGAGACCTGGCTCAGTCAACTAATGCTTACCACCCCTTCTGCAGATCAGTATATTTCTAGAGTAGTCAATCAGAATCGACAAGGAACCTTCACAACTGTTCCACTAACTACAAAAATGCAGACAGGCAAGATAAAAGTGGAGCCATAAACATCTCAACCAGATTATCTCAGATTGGTGCAATGTCCTGTACATGAACGAGGCCAGGTTTGCCTTCGAATCAGATAAAAAATGTGACCATTATGGTGTGAGCTGGAATTTTAATGGCAAAACACCAAGCTGCACATGTTTAAAAATGATTCTGTGTTAGCTCAGCAGTAATGAGATGAAGTCTTAAACACCACTGCGAGACTATATGCTAAATCCTTTTTTATGATAATGCCCTTCCTCATCGTGCCAACATCATTAACCAAAAACCTGGAGAGTGATGCCATTTCTCATATGGAGTAGCTATTGTATTTCTGTACCAGTAACCTTACCGAAAATCTCTGAAATGCCCTCGGATCGGCTGTTTCTGCATGTTTACCTCCTCCAATCAGTCTCAGACAGTTGAATGAATAGCCATTGAATGAAGGAATGGTCAATGATTACTTCACTGAAAGCATGGGCAATTGCTCTAAAGTTTGTGTGAAGATCTGGGGTTGTCACATAACTTATTAATGTAAGTTTTGCTTGTTTTTAGCTTTAAACACCAAATTTTTAATGACTGATACGTGGCATCATACAGTTCATGAAAATTAAAGAACATTAAATATTGTTTTCATTTTTGCACATAATGCTTGTTCGCTTAATATTAACTGCTTTTATGAAATATCTGCAGATAATGAGAAAGTATCACTGAATTTTATGCCAAAGCAAAAATTCTAATAAAACAAATATGAATTCAAAATAAATTTGGGAAAGGTTTTTGAGCTAAAGATGAAACTTAAATGAAATATGGCTGGTTTTCTTAAAATATGATTGTACAGTTTCCTTTGAAATTTAAATATTTCACTATACGACACAGAAAATAATAAAGCAAAATCAATAAAATCTTAATAAATTAACTGAGAATGAAGTTTTGATTCAAGGCTTTTTGAGATCCTATAATGCTGTTTCTAATTATTTAAAACTGATTAGATTATAGTATATCAAAGAAACAAATGTACTTGTTTGTTTTTTTGATGCTATACTTACAATAAAAGAGAATAATTTTATGTCAAATAAGCCATTCAATTATAGGTATCAGGACAAATTCTACTTTTTCTGAAGAAAATTTGCAATGCATAACATTTTGAAAAAAAACTATAAAGTTGATGAAATGTCATCCGTGTCTGATTCAGAATGGTTTAAAAAAAAAAGGTGGGAGAGAGAGGAGGGAAAAAGAAACAAACAAAAAAGAATCCTTTTAGTCTGATTGGGCATAATTCTTTTCAAAAAAATCTCATCTATGTGAAGTTTGACTGAGCCAAATACAGTACTTGGAATGATAAGTAAAATCTGAATTTATATGATTTCAATACGGTTACAATCATTGTAACTGAAAAAATGAGATTTTTTTATGATGCTTAGTTAGAAAAAAATGGTTTGGTTTGTTTGAATACAGCAAAGCACTCAAGGGCTATCTCCCTATGAGATGGAATGCCTTTGTGGAGGACTTTCTCACGGGAGGTGGCTCGTATACTCATTACACACAGGAAAAAACAAGAAAACGCACATAGACCTAACTACCAAAATTCAGCAACTTTACCGTTCGGCTGCTGGTGGGCCAGTTAGAAAGAACAACTTGATTTGCTAGTAATGAGCTGTTTTACACTGTTTCAAAATAGGCTGCACTGAAGAGACTTTTATACAAAGATTATGGAACATACTTACTAATGAGTAACTTATGCACGCAATCCTTTTTGATACTATACTGATACTGAATGAAGGACCAGTACATTTATTGTTTGCACAGAACACATTAAATTTTAAATAATCAGAAACAATATAATGGAACTACTATTAAACATTTAAATGCATCATTTGACAGTTTTCAACATGATTCATTAAAAATTTTGGTAGGACTTGATTTTCATGACCATTGCGATAAACCACCAAATCATGTAAACTGTATGAAATCATAATCTCTTTACAGTTTAAACATCTGTGTAAAAAATGGCTCTCTTTTGACTTGTATTTGCCAAATTTAATGAAATTTCTGAGTCTTTTTTCAATTTAAACATTTATGTAAAAAGTGATACTTTCACTTTCAACTTCTATCTGATGAATTTGAAGAACAGCATAATAACCTTTTTTCAGTTTAAAAAAAATGTTGACAATTTTTAATTTACCGAGCAGTGAGAAATATGCCATACTGTTTCACCAGGAAAAAGATATAGTACATCACAATTGAATGCATGTAAATGACCATGAAATGAAATTATAAGTAAATGAAAATATGTGGAAGTGTGCCATGAAAAGCTGTAAACAAACAAACAAAAAAAGCACTTGATCCAATGACTGTTTATTGGTTCCAGAATATCATCCATAACAATGCAGCATTCCATCTACTACTGCTGGGCTGAGGAACTAATGTCACTTAAGATATGATAAACAGCTCAACATTTGTCAAAATACCATGATTGACTCGAACAATTTTATGAGAGAGGTTTATTCACTACATTTACTTTGACAACCTTAAGGAGGAATGGGTGGGCCTGAAAAAATAGTTGAAATTAACGAATGGTTGTTTATGCAGTAAAAAAACAACATTGGCAGGGTACTTCCAAAACAGAGGATATTCAGAGGGCTATACTGTCAAAGAGGCGAGTGCTTTTTCATTCAAGTTCCAAATCAGTAAGCAAGCATACTGATATCAACAACTGTAGATCACAATTCACACAGTTTACGAACCTATAAAACAGACAAGCTTGAAAAAGCTGATTAAAAACATTTAACTGTGAAACACAAATTTAATTTTGTTGATCCAACACTGGAAGCTCACACCCAAAACGTGGAACGATAGTGGGGCTCTGTTAAATGTGAAACAAAAAGCAAAGGAGTATGGCTCGACATTACCTAGAGTCATTTTCGGGATTCATGTGGTGGAAATCCTCTGGGAAAGGTCAGCCTTTTGATGCTATACTAAAAGCAATGATGGAGATATGGCAGCCACAAACTATATGTGAGTAGTTTAAACTTTGTGATAATCTTGCTGCTGTTTTGATAACAGAGGCTGTGAAAATCAAGTTGTACCAACTTTTGTTATTCTTGGATGATTACTTTTTTCCATATCCCATTTCAACTTTAAAAATGTACAATGAAATTTTAATAAAAGAATATATTATTTGGAAATAATATTCTAGTAAAAAAAATGAAACAAAACTGATAGATTTTAATGCTATGACATTTAATCAATATTTTGAATGAGCTGCTGAAAAGCCTTTCTATATATATTTCGCCTTCATACCTGCATAATTAGAATATTTTATATGATACAAAAAACTCAATTTTAAAAGGGTTCTACAGTTTTAAAATATATTACATACAAACCTGGTACACAGCTCAGCAATAGTAATGTCTTGCATAAAAGTGCTCTTTAATTTTACTGAATAGTTAAAACTTTTGTGGCGACTCTGACGTTCTTCGATAACCTTACAGTCTTTGGTGAAAGATTGGCGAGTTCTTTCAACATCGCAAAATGTGACAGTTACATATATTTTAAACTATGTAAAACTTCATTATTGTTTATTTGTGTATTTTTAATATTTACTCTATTATATTTCACGTTATTATATATCATTTACTATCGAATCTGGCAACACCAGTTATTATTTATCCGAGCTGTGAGCTCGAGACTGTGTAGATGTAATGAAGCCGGTTATTCTAAAGATGAAAATAAATGTTGTATATAAGTTACATTGATTAGTTCTAACTTCTAACATCAAAATGCACCGGTAAAAATATAAACCCTTTAAGTTAAGAACTACATTGGTGACCGGACGTGAAAACCTTCTGTGCTTTTTATTTTTCTACATAAGATGACGCAGTTGTAAGTAAGTGCCTTTTCATTCATCGCTTGTTGTTATTTTGTGTCAATTTCCTCAATATATTATTTGTAAATATATTTTTATTTTGTTATTTCGTTATGCTGCTATCGTGAAAAATTTTCCTAATCTGACAAGACCTCGACCTTTTAATGAAAAGAT